>QRDG01000090.1:481431-615774 GCA_012064385.1 Puccinellia tenuiflora
GTCTCTTTACTATCGTCAAATGTGATACTCTTGGGGAGGAGTGCCACATTGAGGCTTAGTGTAGCGACCTTGCCTTTTAAAAATGGCCAAGATCCCTATGTTCTGTGTTAGTCCCTGGATCGAATAGCTAGCACCACAGTTCAAGATGTAATTGTCGGCACAGTGGGAACCAGGGTACCACGGGCCGGCCTGCCAGGGCCCACAAGATTCTTTGGATGGTTTTCGCTAAGGACCAGGCTCTCCAAGCCTGGCGAGCTTCGCGAGGATTTTTCCCCTCGCGAAGGGCTTTTCTCCTCGCCAAGGATTCTCTCCCTTGGCGAGGGATCGCTCCTCGACAAGGCGTCTCCGACGCCGCCCGCGATTCTGCTAAGGACCAAGCTGAAGGGCTCGGCGAGGCTTTGGCCTCGCGAAGCGCCTTCCTCGTGAAGCCATCTCTACCCCCGCGGCAGAGCGCGCATGGGCTCTGCGCCATGTGCAGAGTGACGCGCGTGCTTACGTGCGATGACGGCGACGCCGCAGTTGCTGTTTCCATGTATAAAGCAGTCAACAAAGCGGAGCCAAGCAAAGCAGACAACGAGTATTGCCTCTTTGGTGATAAGGGAACCGTCTGCAGCTACGCTCCAAGGACGACGTCACCGTGGGTCACCTCCCACCTCGGCAAGCGCCAGCCCACCGTCCAGCTGGTCGGTGCCCCTTTTCAGCTTTGGTGACGCCGTTCCCCTGCCGTGGACCGCGTCCACGAGCTTTGCCTTTATGGTGGACTTCACCTTTATCATGCACCGTGCCTCCTCCTTCGTCGCCATGTGGTAGCCCTTCCCGCCCAAATGTTTGGGCAGAAGAGGTCCAAGACGCGTATAAAAGGAGGAGGAGCACGCCCAAGCAAAGGGTTCGATCTTCGGTTGGTGCCGCTCTAGCAAACCCTAACCCTAGATCTGAAGTCTAGCAAGTAGCCATTGTTAGTCACCTCGAGCTCGACAAGCTCCACCTTGTACTGTGAACTCTCCAAGCAGTGCAATACACCAAAGCAGGACGTAGGGGTTTTACCTCCACAAGAGGGCCCTGAACCTGGGTAAGACCGAGCGTTCCCTTTCTGCAGTGCTGTCCCGCAGCGAGTCCGACGAGCACCGTCGCCGGAGCACGTTGAGGGTTGTTTGATTCCGTGTTCAGCCCCTTACTCGATCCTTCTCGAGACACCCCCAGTTCCTGGGACAGTTCTCCGACAGTAATATCATGCAAATACGTCAAATATCTATTACATCGAGGATCCAGACGGATAAAACGTTACAAGTTGCATAGCACAAGGCTAGCATATTACAGAGCTCAGAAGCGGAAAACATAAATAGCATGGAGCCCTCATCATCTTCATGTGCCACGGGCAGACCTGTTGGTTGCAAACTCGAAACCTATAGCATTCCTTACTCATCGTGAGACGAACCTGCAACGGTAAAAGCGTTGCAGCCAAAAATTGATCAGAACCATTTGAATGGATCTGGCAAATGATACTTGTGGACTCATAAAGGAAAACTTCTAACATCTACATGCATATCTGGCTGGTGGACTTGAAGGCTATTGCATAAAGCCAATTTTGTCCTACGTTTCATAAAGCATTTATTTCTCAACTTAACAATATGAGACACACCCATGGAACGCATCCAGTGTCTCATTTACCCGAGTTCACCCATCAAATTTTATTTCTGAAATTGGAATGAAGAGATCTTCTGTCGACATCCTTATTTGGTCACTCGTGATTGTCCATTACCGAGGACACGGTTAAGATCTTAGTTTTAAATACTCTCGAGAGTTTGTGGAACTTTCCCCACTAGACCCAATCAGCCCAAACTTCCTAATCACTCATTTAGTGAAAAGAAAAGGAGAAGATCGAGACGAGACTTTTTAGAAGTGTTTTCCCATGGTACTCCAGCGAGATCACTGCCGTCCTACCCCTCTACATCATCAGATATCACTGACCCAGGTCCACACAACGTACTCCGTCAAGACAGAGCCCATATGACTAGTGGTTGCACGGTCGGGCAAACAAACATGGTGTGACATTAATCTCAAACCCTAGGTGGCCTTTCACAAGTGCACATATTCAGGTAAAACCGTGGAAATGGCCCTGAATAGCCACTCAACTTCACCTCCATCATACGGACCAATACCACCTAGGTAGTTCATTAATTTAGTAGATTTTTTCTTAACTCAACTACAATAAAACACTTCAGTTTTGCAGCAAGCAATTCCACTAAATTAAATAGGTCACTAATCAACTAGTCATGTGGCTATCGTAACAGGTTTGCATAGCATATATATAGCAGTAGTGATAAGCCTATCATGCATACTAATGAAATAGTCTACACTGCAGATATAGTAGAAATAGTAGGTCATTTATGCTGGAGTATCACTTGCCTTTTGAAAGTTGTCGTTGCTCACACACTCTTTTCAATGTAACTCATACAAACAAATAACAATAAACAAACAATACAACAATCAAATAATACAAACATAAGAACAAACATGGATAGTAGCAAAGGTAAGTAGGTTGATGGTCCAGGTTTTAATACATGATTCAATATGCAAAAAGAATCAATGCATTTAGGTTTAGGCTTTCCATTAAAGGTCAAGGAGTGGTCAAGAGTCAAATTTGAATAATTCAAATTTGAATGGGTTGAAGTTGTGTTCCAAGGGTATCAATATGGTTTACATACTGAACTTGGTCAAAAGGGTTTATTGCTAGATAGGCCAAGGTTTGCAAAACAAGTCATAAATAGGTTTTAAACCAAAATCAACATTGCTATGGTGGAATGGTTCTATCAAAATTAGGTTTTGGTTCTAATGGACAGAGGACATAAATTTAAGTCATTTTCCAGAAGAAACCAATTTAAAATAATTAATAGATTTAAAGTTATAACAAAATTACTCAAATCACTCATTTGAAATTTGAATAATCTTAAATATGGCTAAAACAGAGAACTAACAGTTCTAAAATAATCTACAGGTCAAGAGGTTTTCAAAAATATAAAGTTTGTTAAATTTGGCCAAACGGTTGAAAAGTTATGAGAGTTTGAAGTTATAGGGGTTTTTCTGTAAAACTGCCAATTGAGGATAAATCCAGAAAATAGGCAGGCGACGTGGCGCTGACGGGGCGCTGACTAGGTGCTGCCTGTGCTGCTGACGCAGCGGCCATGCGGCGCAATGCGATTAGACGGTACCGGCTCGGTTAAAGGATCTAATCTAGGCCGTAGAAAATAGATCTAAGGGTCTAGGATCTAGGGTTTATACCGACGGCGGTGAAGGTGGCCGGAGCACACGGTGCGCGGCAGTGACGGCTCTGACATCGAGGGCGAAGGCGTGGTCCCTGGCCTTGGTGAAGACGACGATGTTCAGCATGGGACGGCGAAGCGGATGGCGAGGGGGCGAGCTCGTTTGCGTCCTGCAGCGGCGGCTAGAGGCAACCGGAGTTGCGGCGGCGGACGACAAGCTCCCGTTGAGGAAGGGGGCGTCGATTTGCTGCACGAAAATTTCCCGGAGGAAGTCAGAGAGGTGCACAATGAAACGGGGAAGAACGGAGACCAAAAATGGGCGGCGGAAGCTCACGGAGGCGACCGGAATTTGAAGAACGACGACGGCGGCAGTGCGGACTCCGAGGAGTAAAATCGGCGGCCTGGCGGCGTCTCAGGCTAGGGTTTTTGNAGGTGCTCAACAGCATGAAGGTCCTGAAGCTGCAGTCGTGGGAGGAACAGTTCAGGGCGACGGTGCAGCGGCTGCGCGACGTCGAGGTGCGGTGGCTCGCCGAGACGCAGACCAAGAAGGCCTACGGCAGCGCGCTATACTGGGTGTCGCCGACGGTCATCTCCGCCGTGATCTTGGCTGGCACGGCCGCGCTCCAGAGCGCGCCCCTGAACGCCGGGGTGGTGTTCACCATCCTGGCTACCATGCGCGTCGTGTCGGAGCCCATGAGGATGCTGCCGGAGGTGCTGTCCGTCATGATCCAGGTAAAGGTATCGCTGGACCGCATCGGCAAGTTCCTGACCGAGGACGAGTTTCGGGAGGACACCGTCGACAGGACCGGCTTGCCGGCCTCTGACGCGAGCCTAGCCGTGCACAAAGGTTTCTTCAGCTGGGAACCTAGCCAGGGCAGTACAACTCTGAGGGACATCAACATCACCGCAACACGCAGTCAGAAGATCGCCGTCTGCGGGCCTGTCGGCGCTGGCAAATCGTCGTTGCTGTGCGCAACGCTCGGCGAGATACCAAGATTGTCTGGATCAGTACGTGCGAAGATTTTCTCAAATGATGAGCTGATCAAGGTACACTGATATTGTCTGTCATCTGTGTTCTTCAGGTGGCCGTTTCTGGCTCAGCCGCCTATGTTTCGCAGACGTCGTGGATCCAGAGCGGCACGGTGCGCGACAACATACTCTTCGGGAAGCCGATGAAGAGTGAGGAGTATGAGAGGGCCGTCAAATGCTGCGCACTGGACAAGGACATGGAGAATTTCCCGCACGGCGACCTGACGGAGATCGGGCAGAGAGGCCTCAACATGAGCGGAGGACAGAAGCAGAGGATTCAGCTTGCAAGGGCTGTCTACAACGATGCAGATGTCTACCTCCTCGACGATCCTTTCAGCGCAGTCGACGCGCATACTGCGGCAACCCTTTTCAATGTGAGGATCATTCTCATTCTGAATTCCACAGTTGCAGCTTAATTATGGATGATAGTTTCATGGATGTGACAGTAACTTGTTCTTTCAAGGACTGCGTTATGGCGGCGCTTCAGGACAAGACAGTCATTCTTGTTACACATCAAGTTGAATTCCTCTCTAAGGTTGACCGGATTTTGGTAGGTTTGCAATCTGCACAATACTTACGTATTCAAGCTTCTTCAGAAAAGAACAAAACTTATTCAAGAAATTCCACGATGCTACCTACTGTAACAGTAAATTGTTCTCCTTAGGTCATGGAGAAGGGGGAGATAACTCAGGAGGGAACTTATGAGGATCTTCTGCAGTCTGGCATGGCGTTCGAACAGCTTGTCAATGCACACAAGGACTCAAAAACAACGTTGGACACCCAGGATCACGGCAGTGTAGTGACAGAATCAGGCATGATTCAGTACCAACTACCAATGATACAGCAGGCCAGCGAAGAGGAAATATCCACTGGTAACCTACCTTCGGTTCAGCTGACTGAAGAGGAGAAGAGGGAGATGGGGGAAGCTGGACTTAAACCATACAAGGACTATGTGTCGGTGTCCAAAGCCTGGTTCCTCCTCGTCCTGATAATACTCACACAATGCGTGTTCGTCACCCTGCAATGCCTTGCAACTTACTGGCTCGCGCTGACAGTACAGAATCATCGGTTCAGCGTCGCGATTGTCGTAGGAGTCTACGCGGTGATGGCAACACTCAGCTGCGTGTTTGCTTATGTGAGGAGCCTTCTTGCTGCTCACTTCGGCCTAAAGGCGTCGAGGGAGTTCTTTTCCGGTTTCATGGATTCGGTGTTTAAGGCACCCATGTTGTTTTTCGATTCTACCCCGACAGGAAGGATCATGACCCGGGTATATTTCCCACACGTTTTCAACAAAATTATCATATTTAGGCCAATGTTACTGCAGATTTGCAGTCTGAGTTTCTGCACCGTGAATTATGCAGGCTTCATCAGATTTTTGCATCTTAGACTTTGACATCCCGTTTGCGATGACCTTTGTGATCTCTGGCGCGATTGAAGTGGCAGCGACCAATAGTGATAATGATCACGGTTACATGGCAAGTTGTAGTGGTTGCTATTCCTGCTGTTGTTGTGGTGTTGTACATTCAGGTGAGCACGTATCACATAGGAACTCTCCATTCATGTTCTTTGTGCACGGCGGGGATATTTTTATCCGACATGGGTGGGCTAGATATCTTCGATTAGGCCCTCCTTAGACAAAGGCGTTTTAGTCATTCTTGTATTGCGCCTGTGTTTTTTGATATGTATTCTCGTTTTTTTGGTTCTTTGGCTGTGTGCATCTTTACTATGCAGAGGTCGGGTGTAGCCATACTTTGTATCGTTGATACATTGAAATGAAATTCTCTTTATCAAAAAAATATTCTTTTGTGCACAGCCAATCTGAACAATTCTTCTATTGTTCCAGAGATACTACATTGCCTCAGCTAGGGAGTTGGTAAGGATCAATGGTACGACAAAGGCTCCTGTGATGAACTATGCAGCTGAGTCGATGCTGGGAGTGATCACCATAAGGGCCTTTGCGGCTACAGATAGGTTCATTAAGACGAATCTTCAACTCATCGACACGGATGCAACACTTTTCTTCTACACAAATGCTGCACTAGAGTGGGTGCTTCTGCGCGTGGAGGCGCTGCAAATCTTGGTCATTGTTACATCATCCATTCTTCTTGTCATGCTACCGGAAGGAGCAGTTGCTCCTGGTACACATTTTCAGAATCGAGCACTTCGTTTAGAAAATGTCCAGAAAGTATTGGTATGTGAGATGATGTCCTTGTAAGTGAATTCTTCTCTTGGCATTTTTGCAGGTTTTCTTGGGCTATGCCTCTCGTACGCCTTGACGCTTTCTTCCGCGCAAGTGTTCTTGACACGATTCTACTCAAATCTGGAGAATTATATCATATCCGTGGAGAGAATCAAACAATACATGCAGCTACCATGTGAGCCTCCGGCAGTTATCAGTGACAAAAGGCCTCCCCCTTCATGGCCATCTGAAGGAAAGATAGATTTGGAGAATTTAAGAGTAAGAAACCAATAATCAAGCAAGAATGAACCGACTCATCTGATCTTGTGAAGTATATATATGGTGTGACGTGTTCCATGTTTTTTCAGGTCAAGTACCGCCACAATTCGCCTACGGTTTTGCGTGGAATCACCTGCACATTTGCAGCTGGGCACAAGGTTGGAGTTGTTGGAAGAACCGGGAGCGGGAAGACCACTCTTCTTAGCGCATTGTTCCGCCTCATCGACCCGTACAGCGGGCGAATTCTGATCGACGATGTTGACATTTGCACAATAGGACTGAAGGACCTTAGGATGAAACTCAGCATCATTCCTCAGGAGCCAACCCTTTTCAGGGGTAGTGTTAGGAGCAACGTTGATCCTCTGGGTCTGTACACAGATCAGGATATCTGGGAGGTCGGTAATGATTAAAAAAAATTAAGCAGAGAATACTAATTCTGAAATGTACATAAATTGCAGTATTTTCAACTATTCGCATTGTACTTTCTAGCACACATTTCTTAACCCTGATCCTGACACACTAGTATGTTGCAGGCATTAGATAAGTGCCAGTTGAAGAAGACAATCAGTGTCCTTCCCGGGCTTCTTGAATCACTAGGTGAGACCATGATCGGGAGTTTTGCGTGCATGCCCTCTAAGAATATTTAGGTTAAAGTCTGTCGTAAATGACATTTGTTTTCATCGATGCATCCATCTTCAGTGAGCGATGATGGCGAGAACTGGAGCGCCGGCCAACGGCAGCTCTTCTGCCTGGCACGCGTCTTGCTCCGGAGAAACAGGATCCTGGTCCTCGACGAGGCGACGGCGTCCATCGACTCATCCACCGACGCCATTCTGCAGAGCGTCATCAAACAGCAGTTTTCAGGGTGCACGGTGATCACCATAGCGCACAGGGTTCCTACCGTCACAGACAGTGACATGGTCATGGTTCTTTCCTACGGTAAGCAGTTAAGCACCCACAGAATAGATATCTTATGAAAGCTGTATTGGATTGAATTCGTGTGATGTACAGAGCTTCTTGTAGATAATCAAATAGACACTGTTTGGTTACAATATATATGACACATGTTTATTGCAGGCAAACTTGTAGAGTACGACAGGCCATCAAGGCTGATGGAAAATGAGGACTCCGCCTTCTGTAAGCTTGTCGCTGAGTACTGGTCCAACTACAAGTGAATCCGCAAAGTAACTAAATGACTTGTTGGGCCAACCAAATACCATCAGGGCGATAGGTTCGCAGCTGTAGGATACTCTTCACTCATGAAGTGAAATTTCCAAAATGAAGATTGTTTAGGTCGACGATCCGGATGGAGATGTATAATCAATAGTGATCTGAAATGTATTTCGTGTTACATTAATAGCGATCTGAAATGTATGTGCACATTTATTGAAAAAAGTGTCAAATCTAGTTGTGCTAGATAAAAGATACTCTCTCCGTTCACAATTATAAGACACTGTTAATCCAACCTGTTATTCTAGTGGATGATAATAATAGTAAGATTTGAAGATGAAGATACCTTTAAAAACAAAGTTTTCGCATGGTATCTTCATTGAGGCGTAATTCTTACAAAAGACAATCTTGCAAAGCGGAATTGGCAGGGAAGTAAAAAATGTGTCTCATGTCATCATGACGAGAGTATAAAGCACCTTTTCTTTCAGTGTAATTTTGCTAAGTCTATATGGTCAACCATCCAGATAGCATCTAACTTATATCCACCACGAAGTGTTGCCAATATCTTTGGCAATTGGCTAAATGGAGTGGATTCTAGGTTTAAGCTACTAATTAGGGTGGGAGCGATTGTCGTTATTTGGTCGCTTTGACTATGTAGAAATGACAAGGTTTTTAATGGTAAAAGTTCTTTTCTTATGCAGGTAATCTACTGGTGCACAACTACGCTCCGCTCATGGTCGCCCCTGCAGCGTGTGGAGCACCGAGACCTTTTTATGGAGGTGTCTTCGCGGTTGGAGGCTTCGGCGAGGGATTTTTTCTCCCAACATGGATGGCAGCATAACCTGCGGATTGGACCTCCACCACCTTAGGCCTATCTACAATTTCTCATTATGATATGTAATAGGCCTTTTTTACTTTTATTGTTCTTGAGACTGTTTGTGTTAAAGTTGGGTGTGTGCATCCTAGTTATGCAGAGGCCGGGTGTAATACTTAAATTTTTAATTAATAAAATCCCTTTATCAAAAAAAAATTATAAGACATTGGTCGTCAACCCGTGCAATTGCATAGCCAAGTTTATTTGGCTTAATTAACACTATTTTCAATAGCTACTTGTTGACACAGCTTGATTAATTAAGTTGACGCATATTTAATTACCTGAAATGTATATAAGTTGGCCCAAAATTCAGTCTTGCATTATTTACCACGTATTTTTGTTCCTTTTCGATTTTTTCTTCTACGTGAAACCCTTCTTCTATCAATATAGGGCTCGAATTTGTGGATCGGATATGGTGATGGGAGATATATGTGCACAGCAAAGCCCATATCTCCTTAGCGATGCTCATCTCATGGGAGATATGGAGTGAGACAAATGCGAGTTTTTCGAAGACAATACTCCAATATGGAGATGATTTTTAGAATTAAAGAGAAAACTAGGTTGTGATCGTGTACGGGGGCTAAGGTCTTGACTATGTTGATGTCGCTAGAGTAATTTTTTTTACCCGGGGCCTCCACCCCGGACAGTGTGTTGTAACACCTATTAAAAACTTCTCCTTAATCAATAAAAATAGAAAATCTTTGGTTTGTTTCAAAATAAATAAAAATTGTGGATCGGTGCTTCATTCATTACGTTTCTTTTTCATGCCAAAAGTAGGTTCTGCTTCCATGAAAATGGCAGCACCCAATTTGCCCCCAGCAATGAACGGCCCCGTCCTCTTCGGCGTCCATCCATCCCAAGCAGGTATATAAAAGCTAGCCCGGCCATCCATGTCTCCTGTCGGAGCTCCATTTCTCGAGTTGCCCTTGCCGGCTTCTCGCCGCCGAGCTCCGACCATTACGCCTGCACCATATGTGCCCAATTCGTTCTTCGCAGCAGGTAATTAGGAACGGAGCATGATGTGTAAATCAAGATTTTGCACAATTCTCTCCTCTGATCCTTTCTAATTTGATGATTTCATTCATTTGCTTAATTTATTCTCCTTGCAATTCGATTCAATTTGGTTTCTTATAAGTTCCCCTTGAAATTAGATTGAATTGTTTTCTCATAGATGTTGTGCCCCTCGTGTAGATCCGCGGCGTTGCGTGACGCCGCCTTCTGCACCATTGATCAAGAACGGCTAGACGAACGAGTATTCATCACGAGTCACGACACGACCTCGCGTGACGCAACCATGACGGCCGCGGACCAGGATGCCGCTGAGTCCATGCACGACCGCAAGCTGTCCCACTCCAGCTCCTTCTCGACGGCGGTCGAATCACCGTTGCCGTCGCCGGTTTCGTCGTCGTCCCAACCATCGTCTTGCGAGAGAATCCCCGTCTCCGAGCTTGACAGGCAGTCGTCCTTGTCCTCGACCTCCTCCTACGAGAGCTTCCACCAGATCGAGCCGGCGGCGGATCACGAGGCCGTGCCGGCGACGCTAGCGCCGGCCGTCCAGACCATGGTGACACAAGAGCAGCCCTCCGTTCCTGGTTATGACCCGAAGAGGCTCCCGTCATCGATGTTCCGTACGCAATCGACGTGCCACGCGGAATGGAGCGCCACCTCCGACCAATCGCTGTTCAGCATCCAGCTCGAGAACTCCGGCGAGCTCGCTGGCCCGCTCTACGGCGTCGGCGACCTCTACTACGACTCCGCCGGGGTGTTCCACCGCCTCTCCTCCGCCACGAGGCTGCCGGCCGTCCCAGAGATGTCGCCGTCGCCGGGAAGCTCCAGCGAAGGTCTGTCCGTGAGGGATGACAGCGCAAGGTGCGGTGGCGGCAGCAACATGGGAAGGAAGTCCGTCAGGTTCGCCGACGGCGAGTGCAGACGCACGACCGTCGGCCCTACGTGCGTCATCTCTCTCTGTGCATTGCGCGGTTTCTGTATCACCTGCTAGTTTTCGTCGTCGTCGTCCTGACTTGCGGATCTTATGTCTTGATTTTGCAGCCTTGCGTCGGCGCCGGAAGAGGGGGAGGAGTCGGCGACGGAACCTGGCGCGGCGGCGGATGGCTGGTGTTGTTGGCCGTCGTTGTGGTGGCCAAGCTGCGCCTGCCGCCGCTGCTGCGACTGCCGATGGTCCTGAATTTGGCGTGTGTAGGAAAGTTTGGACATGTCGAATTTATTTAACTCGATCTTGTTGCTCGGTCGTGCAAAGGTGTACATAGTTTGGGCCTTGAAGTAGGCGAGCAAACATAATACAAAGTGCCTCCAAAAAAACGATTGTACCAGCTTTTCTTAGCCTGTGTTTGGATATAGGAAAAACTGGCTCGGAATTTAATTGGATTGGAATTCCAACTCCCAAATGGAAAGGAATGGGCCTCCAATTCCAATTTTGTTGTTTGGGTGTTCACTGTATTCGTTGTTGGAATCAAAGGGTAGCACTCAATTACAATTCCTGTTTGGATGTACAAAACTATGGAATTGGATGTTTTGTTGACTTTGGACAATATAAACTGGTCAATACGTATGAAAAATGAAAGCATGACACAAAATGGTTTTGAAATACCAATATGGATAATAATTGTGTCTCTAAAAATATCACAAATAGTACTTTATGTCTCTTACACTTAGCACAAATGGACATTTCACAAACGAAAACGTACATTATAGTTCATACATCAACTAGCAACCATCAATCCAAGGTTTGAGTACTGGAACGGCCTAAGAGGATCCTGATTCTGAAACACGGGAGGGACAAAACTGTTTGGGTAGTGGAACGGCCGACGAGGATCTTCAAGCCTGTCAGGCGATGATGTCCGCATGACGCCATTGTTTTCTTTGCTTGATTCTGGCCCTGCTATCGGGAGAGGGCAGTCGTATGGCTTATGGAGAGCGGGGACATGTAGAACGTCGTCCTCCTGTTCGGCTTTCCGCCGGCGTTCTGGTCCCGCCGCCGTTCCCCTCTAGGCGCCCAGCCGATCTAGGGTTGGGGGCCGGCTCATGGAGGGGACAAATGGCCGTCCTACGACCGAGAATCGGAGGAGGACGAGGAGAGGGAGAGTATGTCGGGGAGAGAGGAGGGAGAGGAGGTCGGGAGAGCTCGCCGGTGCAGCCGCCGCCGGTGGTTGCGCTCGCGGGAGTCGAGCGAGCAACGCGCTATCTTCGGTCGAACGAAGCGGTATGCGGGGCTGGGAGCTTTTCCGTGCGATTCCGAGGGTGCGGCCTCCGAATCGTTGAGAAGCTGTTTCACGCACGAGGGGAGCCCGCTCGGAATTCATTTTCGTTTCCGAACCCAAATTCCATACGCAGTCCAAACAATTGAATTGAGGTCTGAATTCCAGATTCCCTGATTCCGAGGCCAAATTCCTACATCCAAACACTACCTTAGGGAATTCCTAAAAAAGCTTTTCTTAGGGAATAATAGCAATTTATTGATTACTAGATCATGATGGTGGGCGTTGCCACGTCCGTCCATTTTTACGACACAATTATTAGAATTTCAATAAATATATAAAGACAAAAAAACATGAATTTTAAATTTGTATAAACTTGCTCATATATTTAATTTGTAATCGATAGCTGACCCACATGGAAGTGTATGTTGCCACGCCTATGTCTCTTGAAGAAATAACGATACAATATGAATTTAAACAGTCAAAATATTTTAGTAGAAGATGAAAAGTAAAAATATAGTGTCTCAAAGTAGGGATATATCTCTCTAAAGTTTGAAGTATCGAATCGCAAAGATGGGTGCATTGAAAAGATAACAGGCAAATTATCACTAGCCATTCATTGCACAGAAGTATCAAAGAGATGTATGTATTTTGGAATATTTAGACAACAACAAAATAAGACAATAGTTACAACTGTAGGATTCGCAGCATAGAAACAAAAAAATCTACGCAAAGAGGCGGAATAAAACCCAAACAAGATCACGATCTACTAGATGGTGGTAGCAAGAGGGAGATCGAATCTCACCCTCGAAGAAAACCGAGCGTGTTTTATCGAGGTAGGGGTTGGCTAGTCGATCCCCGCAACTAGACTCGTCTAGTCGCGAGGAGATGTATTATCCGATCCGAAGCGCCGCATGAGCAGCACCTCCGCGGTATCCACACGTTCAGCTCGATGAAGACTCCACGATCTTGATCCCGCAAGAGGTGGTGGAGAGGCTTGCGAGATTTCAGCAACACGACGATGGTGTGGTGGTGGATATGGTGGAGATCCCGGCAGGGCTTCGCCAAGCGGCTGCGGGAGAGGAGGGAGGAGGTGGCGCGACAGCAGGGGGGCGGCGACTTGGGAGGAGCTGGGGTTGCGGCACCCCTGCCCTGGCCCTCCTTATATACGAGGCCAGGGGTGTGCCGCCCCACCCCCTAGGGCCGGCGGCTAGGGAGGCTTGGCCCCCAAGCCAAGCCCTAGGGTTAGGGTTTGGGGCGCCGCCCACACCCTTTTCCGCATGGGCCTTGAGGCCTTGGTGCAGCTAGCCCATGTGGGCTGCTGCACCAAGCCTCGGTCCATGTTGGCCCCACACGCAGGTGGGCCCCACTTCTAGACTCTTTTAGAACCTTCCGATACCCTGTCGGAAAATTCCCGAACTTTTCCGATACGTCCGGAAACCACTTTGCTTATATGAATCTTTATCTCCGGACTCTTCCGGAGATCCTCGTGATGTCTAGGATCCCATCCGAGACTCCGAATCAATATTCGTTCACACCATCATTTATCTCGAGCCCTAACTACATCGAAGCGTTAAGTGTGTGACCCTGCGGGTTTGAGAACATGCAGACATGATCCAATCAATAATCAATAGCGGGACTGTGATGTCCATATTGATTCCTACATATTCAACGAAGTACTTTATCGGTTGAACCACAATGTCGGGCTTCAATTAATCCATATACGATTTCTTTTGTCTCACGACATTTTACTTGCCCGAGACTTAATTACCGTTATCTCCATATCTGATTAATCTCGTTTCCGACAAGTTCTCTTTACTCGTTCCATAGGATAGGATCCTTATGATCGACTAGCTACTTAGTCATATGCTTGCAAGCTTTTGGATGCTATGCTACCGAGAGGGCCCAGAGATATCTATCCACTGCTTGGACGGACAAATCCCAGTCTTGATTCATGTGATCAAACAATCTACTATTGGAGATACCTGAAAGGCACCTTTATAATCACCCAGTTACGAAGTGACGTTTGATGTCCACAAGTCATTCCTCCGGTTGACGGGAGTGACATAATCTCATGGTCTAAGGAAATTATATTTGACATCTATAAAATGGGTATGTCCATTATATCATCTCCTATAATACAACTCCGTTTATCAAGTGATTCATTAATCCTTGGTTAGGAAACTTCTAACCAACACTTGATCAAACGAACTAGTTATGAGAGGCTTACTAGGGACACTTTGTTGTTTATATTCCAGACATGTATTTGTTTCCGATTAATACAAGTATAGCATGGATAATAAACATTTATCATGAACGGGAAATATGATAACTAATAATCCTTATTATTGCCTCTTGGGCATATCTCCAAGAGTCTCCCATTTGCACTAGAGTCAATAATCTATTTTACATATGTAGCAATCTAACACCCATGGCCTGTTGGTGCTGATCATGTTTTGCTCGTGGAAGATGTTTAGTCAACGGGTCTGCCACATTTAGATCCGTATGCACCTTGCAAATCTCTATGTCTCCATCTCGGACATTCTCACGCAAATTGTGAAAGTGGCGCTTGATATGCTTTGTGTTCTAGTGTGAAGTTGGTTCTTTGGCAAGAGCAATTGCACCTGTATTATAACAATACAGGGCTAAAGGTCTTGACGCACTTGGAACCACACCCAGCTCAGAGAGGAACTCTTTCATCCAGACTTCTTACTCGCCGCCGAAGAGGTTGCCACATATTCCGCTTCAGTTGAAGATTTCGCCACCACGCTCTGCTTGGAACTGCTCCAGCTCGCAGCGCCACCATTTAGAATAAACACGTATCCGGACTGAGATTTTGAATCATTCGGATCAGTATCCCAACTAGCTTCAACGTAACCCTTTATGACAAGCTCTTGGTCACCTCCATAAACGAGAAACATTTTCTTAGTTCTCTTCAGATACTTAAGGATATTTTTGACTACTGTCCAGTGTTCCACTCCTGGATCACTCTGGTACCTGCTGGTCAGACGAACAGCATGGCACACATCCGGTCTAGTACATAGCACGGCATACATGATAGAGCCTATGGCCGAGGCATAGAGAACTTTGTTCATTTTCTCTCTATCTTCTGTCGTGACGGGACATTGAGTCTTACTCAAAGTTTTTTCTTGCAACATTGGTATGAACCCCTTCTTCGAATCTTCCATTCTGAACCTCTTCAGAACCATGTCAAGGTATGTACTCTGTGAAAGCCCTATTAGGCGTCTTGATATATCTCTATAGATTTTAATGCCTAAAATATACACTGCTTCGCCAAGGTCTTTCATTGAAAAACTCTTATTCAAATAAGCCTCTACACTTTCAAGTAGTTCTATATCATTTCCAATCAACAATATGTCAGCCACATATAGTATTAGAAATGCTACAGAACTCCCACTCACTTTCTTGTAAATACAGGCCTCTCCATAAGTTTGGACAAATCCAAACCCTTTGATCACTTCATCAAACCGGAGATTCCAACTCCGTGATGCTTGCTTCAGTCCATAAATGGACCTCTAAAGTTTGCATACTTTGTAAGCACCCTTAGGATCGACAAAACCTTTGGGATGTACCATGTAAAACTCTTCCTTAATATGACCTTTAAGGAACAGAGTCTTTACATCCATTTGCCAAATTTCATAATCATGAAATGCAGCAATTGCTAACATAATCCGTACAGATTTCAGCATCGCTACTGGTGAGAAAGTCTCATCGTAGTCAACTCCTTGAATTTGTCGAAAACCCTTTGCGACAAGTCGTGCTTTGTATACGGTGACATTACCGTGAGCATCTGTTTTTCTTTTGAATATCCATTTATTCTCAACGGCCTTGTGGTCTTTCGGTAAGTCCACCAAAGTCCAAACTTGGTTTTCATACATGGATTCCATTTCGGATTTCATGGCTCCTTGATGACGTGGATCACACGTTCGCTGGGTGACCCCAAGAGGAAGGTATGATGCAACAAAGCAGCAGTTTCCCTTGATTACAAAACCAAGGTTATCGAACCAGTAGGACTTGGAGAAGGCTTAGCAAGGTGTCAACGGCGCCGTTTACGATAATTGACATGGACCTGCGCACAATCACAAAATAGTACTTTGCCCCAACGAAACAGAGAGGTTGTCAATCTCGCCGGCTTGCTGAACACAAAGAATTAAATGTGTGGATGTAAAATATGATGAGAGTGAAATATGACCAGCGAGCAAATGATGATGAAAAGCTATTAAAATAGTTGTAAGCAATGTAGGCAAATAGGACCGGGATCCACAGTTCACTAGAGGTGTCTCCAAAAGATATACATGATGGGTAAACAAATTACAGCATGACAATTGACAGAATTGTGGGCACACAACAAGGCTATCATAAAACAATGTAGTTCACCGTTTCATCTAATATGAGCATTACGTCAAAATACATAGACCGTCTTCCAACTGCATCTATGACTAATAATCCACCTTGGGATCGCTATCCAGCATGTCACCCAAAACTATTAAGTTGCAAGCAACAGATCATTGCAATAAGCAAAGTGCAAAATGTATGCAATGTAAATAAAAAAAGGAAATCACACCGTTGTTTTCTCCCTAGTGGCAACAGCACATCTCTCATCTTAATCGTTTCTGTCAGCCCAAGCTCAGACAAGAGAGGCATGAACCCACTATCTAGCATAAATACTCCCTCATACAACACTAATATTTACTTGGCCAAAGCATCCACTAGCATCGGAGAGCATGCAAGATCGTAGATAAACACAACATATAGATGAACAAAAGTAATGACTTCCACAATTCATCGGATCCATGCAAACACAATCATCTAGCAGTTACAGGTAATATGATCTTGATCATGATAGGCAGCTCACAATATCTAAACAATGGAGTACAAGGAGGAGAGACAACCATCTAGCTACTCTTATGGATCCTTATTTGAAAGTGCATGGTTGCCCCCATGCATGGTTTTGGTAATTAATGACAATCTCTATGGACTAATATTTATATTGAGCTATATTTGTAGGTTGTCCATTAGCTTGCTTGTTCTTCATTTGTTGGAGTCAAGGTTAAGGGAAGAAGATCATTTTTGTATCAAGGCCAAGGTGTTCGTCATCAAGATAAAGGCCAAGTGAATATATGCCGAAGAGGTGCTTCTCCCATCTTGGTGTATGGGGGAGCCACATGTGAATCTTCATCAAGCGAAGCGCAATCGAGAAAGTTGGTGCGTCTTGAGGAGATGAAGATCGTCTTCATCGACCTCAAGTGGTTTTAAGCGCAAGGTAAAGGTATGATCTTGATAGGGTTTCTATATTACTGGTCTCATGATGTTTAGTGAGAGACCGGGTTATAGGATAGATAGCCGTACTATCAAGAGGGGCTCTCGACCGAATATCATGATCGTATCGTCGTAGAGAGCACAAACCTTTGCATCCATGCAACCATCTTTATTGGTTCTTATTTGTATCTTATCGTGGTGTGGTCTTGGTTCTTGTCGTGCTCGTCATGACAAGGCTAAGTTCACCAAAAACAGTTTTCATATGCGACTTCCTTTGCGGTTTCGGTATTGGAGATGTTGCCGGTTCATCTGTGCGGAAGATTTATCTCTTCCATTTCTTGCAATATCTCCATTGCTTGTTTGCCATGTTCAAAGGTTGCATTTGTCATCCTCTTTTTAACAAAATTGGTTTCACGTCTTTTGGACGTCATTTGCAAAAGATTTTACCTTTCCGGTTTGCGAAATAAAGGTTGATTCTTTCCGCATTTGGTTTTCTCATATCTTGTTGTACTATGATGTTTCTCTGCATAATCTTGTTGTGCTCATTGTGACGATTCCAACGAGTCCAAGATTATCGAAAACGGAGTCCATTTGCAAAAGTTATGGGGCTTTGGATTTGCTGTTTGGATCTGGCCCGGAGTGTGTCCGGAGTCTCCGGCCCTCTGGACCGGATTCTCCGGTCTCCTGTTTTTTCGCTGCCGAATTGTTTTTGTGTGGTGCGCTACTGGACTCTGTCCGGAGGTTCACTGGAGATGGTCCGGAGTCTCCGGCCCACAGGACCCGAAAACTCCGGCCCTCCCATTTTGACCCAAGTGTGGTGCGCATCTGTTGCCCATCCGGAAGCTGTCCGGAGGCAGGCCGGAGTCTCCGGTCTAAGTGTCCTCCAACGGCTAGTTTTTCAGGGGACCTTTAAATAGCCCCCTTCTTCCCCATTTGACCAAGGTTTTTGAGCTGAACGTTTTTCACTCTCTCTCCCTCCATTGTTGACCTTGGAAAACCTTGCCCTCTCCAAATCCCTCCAATGATTCTTGCCCATCTTTAGGGAAACAAGAGAGGAGACCTAGATCTACGTTTCCACCAATCAATTTCTCCTCTAAGTGAGGGGAACCTAGTGGATCTAGTTCTTGGAGTTCTTTTTGTGGTTCTCCCCCTTTGTTCTTCCTCTCTTATTCCCCCCAAAGCATTTGTTGCTTGGTTGGAATTTGAGAGTGAAGGACTTGAGCACTTTGTGTGTTCTTGCCTCTTGCATTGGATGCTCCACCGAATCCTAAATCGGCTAAGATGTGCATGAAATTCAATTTCATATCTATATGCACATATTTATGTGGAGTGTTTCCTATATATTGTAGTTTATCTAACTATTATGGGACCTAATGAGTTTGGGAACCATTTTGTACTATAATTTTGTTTTAGGTACAATGGAGATGCATTGGATGCTTGCCTCATTCATAAGGAAGGTGTTCTCACCGTGTGATTGTCGGAGTCAAGCTTTGATGTCAAATCAACTCTCATCATCTTCATCACCAATGTCATCTCGGTAACAAGTATCTATCCCATGCATACCTTTTAGTATCCAACCTTGTGTAGGTTGCCTCTTGGCATGAAAGCTTGTATATGCAATTGTTGTGGTTTTGTCCTATTTCCTTCACTTAATATATCTTTGTGATATGTGTGATGAATTTGCAAAAACCTTTTCTTCAATTGATATTATTCCTTGTGATACTTGTTGCCTATTTCAAAGCATCTCCACTATCTCTTGTTCCCTTAGTGATATGTGTGATGCATTTGATATATTTGAAGTTCATTCATATACAATGAGATAAATTTGAGCTATGTGCTATGCTTTTAAGCAACAATCTCGTTTGTATATTTATGACTTCCTTTTGGATACATTGTTCTCCTTTTCCCGAACCATTTCGTATGTATATGTTTCTTTGCAGATGTATATCTTCAATGGTTTGTCTAATTAGAAACCTATACATATGAGAGAGGTCATCTTTTAGTTGGCATCCTAATTCTTTTGAGCTACCTTGTTTTAATCTATAATCCTTTGGTGGCTCCAAATTTGTCTCATGAGTGCTTGTCTTATTGTTTATTGGTATCTTTGCACACTCATGTATTTCTTGAAGATCTTTGACCTCATGCCTACCATGGTGAGCATGTTGATTTTCATTTGACTAAATGCTCTCACTAGCTTTTGGCATTTTCAATTGGTTTTAGTTTCCAATTGGTATCCCTAAGCTTGTGAACATATTTCTTTAAAAGATCTCTTTTCTCAGTTGGGCCTATCTTATGATGAATTTTTTGAAAATTGGTATCTTCTTATGGCTCAACCACATCTTTGGTGCAAGTGCTATGATTTGCTTTTGCATTATGCACTCTTGCACTTGTTGAGTGTTCTCGATGATTTTGGGGGAGCAAGGATGCCATTTTTTGTGCACTCCTCAATTGTGCATGAAAATTGGGGAGTTTCTCCATTTTTATTTAGAACTCTCGCTTTGGATCTTCTCGATTGCTTTTCTCCTTTGTGGGGATGTTTAAAATGAACTCATTTCTTTGCAATCTTTTGATCCTCAATATAGTTTGATTTCCTCTATTTTTTCAATTAAAAGGGATTGTCATCACCTTTATGGAGGAACTCATATTATATTGGCTCTCTAAATTTTTCTTCCCATTTCGGCAATCGATGCCAATGGGGGAGAAGTTTAGAGGGTTTAAGGTAATTTGGGTTTTATGCTTTTGTTGCATTTGCCTCACATGCGCTTACATCCTTGCTCGTTTTGTCTTGCAAGGATGCTTTATTCATTATATAAACCCTCTTAATAAGGGATTGTCATCAATTACCAAAATGGGGGAGATTGAAAGTGCATGGTTTCCCCCATGCATGGTTTTGGTAATTAATGACAATCTCTATGGACTAATATTTGTATTGAGCTATATTTGTAGGTTGTCCATTAGCTTGCTTGTTCTCCATTTGTTGGAGTCAAGGTTAAGGGAAGAAGATCATTTGTTGATCAAGGCCAAGGTGTTCGTCATCAAGATAAAGGCCAAGTGAAGATATGCCGAAGAGGTGCTTCTCCCATCTTGGTGTATGGGGGAACCACATGTGAATCTTCACCAAGCGAAGCGCAATCGAGGAAGGTGGTGCGTCTTAAGGAGATGAAGATCGTCTTCATCGACCTCAAGTGGTTTTAAGCGCAAGGCAAAGGTATGATCTTGATAGGGTTTCTACTTTACCGGTCTCATGATGTTTAGTGAGAGACCGGGTTATAGGATAGATAGCCGTACTATCAAGAGGGGCTCTCGACCGAATATCGTGATCATATCGTCGTAGAGAGCACAAACCTTTGCATCCATGCAACCATCTTTATTGGTTCTTATTTGTCTCTTATCGTGGTGTGGTCTTGGTGCTTGTCGTGCTCGTCAGGACAAGGCTAAGTTCACCAAAAACGGTTTTCATATGCGACTTCCTTTGCGGTTTCGGTATTGGAGATGTTGCCGGTTCATCCGTGCGGAAGATTTATCTCTTCCATTTCTTGCAATATCTCCATTGCTTGTTTGCCATGTTCAAAGGTTGCATTTGTCGTCCTCTTTTCAACAAAATTGGTTTCACGTCTTTTGGACGTCATTTGCAAAAGATTTTACCTTTCCGGTTTGCGAAATAAAGGTTGATTCTTTCCCCATTTGGTTTTATCATATCTTGTTGGACTATGATATTTCTCTGCATAATCTTGTTGTGCTCATTGTGACGATTCCAACGAGTCCAAGATTATCGAAAACGGAGTCCATTTGCAAAAGTTATGGGGCTTTGGATTTGCTGTTTGGATCTGGCCCGGAGTGTGTCCGGAGTCTCCGGCCTGGCCGGAGTCTCCGGCCCTCTGGACTGGATTCTCCGGTCTCCTGTTTTTCGCTGCTGAATTGTTTTTGTGTGGTGCGCTACTGGACTCTATCCGGAGGTTCACCGGAGATGGTCCGGAGTCTCCGGTCCACATGACCCGGAAACTCCGGCCCTCCCATTTTGACCCAAGTGTGGTGCGCATCTGTTGCCCGTCCGGAAGCTGTCCGGAGGCAGGCCGGATTCTCCGGTGCTCTTTGACCGGAGTCTCCGGTCTAAGTGTCCTCCAACGGCTAGTTTTTCAGGGGACCTTTAAATAGCCCCCTTCTTCCCCATTTGACCAAGGTTTTTGAGCTGCACGTTTTTCAGTCTCTCTCCCTCCATTGTTGACCTTGAAAAACCTTGCCCTCTCCAAATCCCTCCAATGATTCTTGCCCATCTTTAGGGAAACAAGAGAGGAGACCTAGATCTACGTTTCCACCAATCAATTTCTCCTCTAAGTGAGGGGAACCTAGTGGATCTAGTTCTTGGAGTTCTTTTGTGGTTCTCCCCCTTTGTTCTTCCTCTCTTATTCCCCCCAAAGCATTTGTTGCTTGGTTGGAATTTGAGAGTGAAGGACTTGAGCACTTTGTGTGTTCTTGCCTCTTGCATTGGATGCTCCACCGAATCCTAAATCGGCTAAGATGTGCATGAAATTCAATTTCATATCTATATGCACATATTTATGTGGAGTGTTTC
Source organism: Puccinellia tenuiflora (assembly GCA_012064385.1). Classification (NCBI taxonomy): domain Eukaryota; kingdom Viridiplantae; phylum Streptophyta; class Magnoliopsida; order Poales; family Poaceae; genus Puccinellia; species Puccinellia tenuiflora. The sequence goes on from QRDG01000090.1 coordinate 503,291, forward strand.
CTATATATTGTAGTTTATGTAACTACTATGGGACCTAATGAGTTTGGGAACCATTTTGTACTATAATTTTGTTTTAGGTACAATGGAGATGCATTGGATGCTTGCCTCATTCATAAGGAAGGTGTTCTCACCGTGTGATTGTCGGAGTCAAGCTTTGATGTCAAATCAACTCTCATCATCTTCATCACCAATGTCATCTCGGTAACAAGTATCTATCCCATGCATACCTTTTAGTATCCAACCTTGTGTAGGTTGCCTCTTGGCATGAAAGCTTGTATATGCAATTGTTGTGGTTTTGTCCTATTTCCTTCACTTAATATATCTTTGTGATATGTGTGATGAATTTGCAAAAACCTTTTCTTCAATTGATATTATTCCTTTGTGATACTTGTTGCCTATTTCAAAGCATCTCCACTATCTCTTGTTCCCTTAGTGATATGTGTGATGCACTTGATATATTTGAAGTTCATTCATATACACAATGAGATAAATTTGAGCTATGTGCTATGCTTTTAAGCAACAATCTCGTTTGTATATTTATGACTTACTTTTGGTTGGATTTTGGGGTGAAGGATTTGACCACTTGGTGTGATCTTCCCCTTTTGCATTAGTTGCATCGGGTTGTGCTCCCCACGGTGATTCGTGGGATTGACGGTTGGGAGCTTGCTACTCTTGGGTCATTGGACCCTAGACGGTGTTGTGGTGATTCTTGGGAGCCTCCAATTCGGTTGTGGATGCGTGCCCCAAGCTTTGTGGTGTAAGGGCTACGGAATCCGCCCCGAAGGATTCCGATAGTGGAAGGTGAACCAAACCTTTGGGTGCAGTTCATCGGAGAATAGGGTGAGGCCTTTGTGGCATCTTGAGTAGGCCTTTTGTGGCGAGCTCACACCCCTCCAACGAGACGTACTCCCTTAACAAGGAGGAACTCGGGAATACATTCTCGTCTCCGCGTGCCTCGGTTATTTCTATACCCGAGATTTTACTTATGCAATTTACATTGTGATAGCCTTCGTGCTTGAAGTTTATATCTTGCTATCACCTTGTTGCTTGCCTTGTTTAGCATAGGTTGTTGGTGCACATAGGTGAGCCTAGTAATTAGGTTGTTGGCTTGTTAATTTAAACACATAGTTTTATTCCGCAATTATCAAGTCTTAAACCGGAAAAGTTTTAATCGCCTATTCACCCCCCCCCCCCCTCTAGGCGACATCCGGGACATCGTTTGTTCTTTCTGTATTCCCGTGGTGGACTACTCACACATCATTCCGGAGGCAGGCATGGTGGTGTAGATGCCTCCGGTGTCGATTCCCCTCTCCGGCAGGGTGCCGGGAAGAGCAGCAGAACCCTCCCGAACTAGGGTTGGAGATGGCGGCGACCTCAGACGTCTTCCGGAAAATGTGATCGGGTGCTTAGGGTTTTTGCGTTGAGGGAGAATTTATAGGCGAAGAGGCAACGCGAGGAGGTGGGCCACCTGTCCAGGTGGCACCCCGACGCGGCCCGGGGGGGGGCACGGCCAGGTGGCATATGGAGCCCCTGGGGCTCCCCTCCGGGCATCCTTCGGGTTCCGTCTTTGTTTTATATTGGAAATAATTCCTGTAAATTATCAGCGCAATCCGAGAAACTTCCCAGAACAACTTTTCTGAAACAAAAAGACAATAGAAAACAGGAACTGGCACTTGGCATCTTGTTAATAGGTTAGTTCCATAAATCATGCCAAAAAATGATATAAAAACATTATAAAAACATGTGGCACTGATATATAATCAAGCATGGAACATAAAAAATTATAGATACGTCGGAGACGTATCAGCATCCCCAAGCTTAACTCCTGCTCGTCCTCGAGTAGGTAAGTGATAACAAAATAATTTTTGAAGTGACATGCTACCAACACAATCTTGATCATGTAATCATGTAAAGCATATGAACTGAATGCATTGATCCAAAACAAAGGTTCATTGAATGAAACAAACAATGATTAACCAGGTGTAACATATAAGCAAGAATTTACTAAAAAAGAGTACTTTGGAGATTTAAAAGTATAACACTTGACAATGATTGATATCTCACAAAGCAATATTAGTTCAACAAAGGAGTTTGGCCAACACAAAGGAAAATTTAAGTTTTCAGCAAAAGCTTCAACTTGCAACTTGTTTATCTCAAGATAAAGTCAATACAAAGTTTTCACAGTTAGGCACAAAGATAACATGAAGTAAAACATGAACCAAAGTTGATACCAAGTGATTGCTTGAGGGGGTTAAGAAGGAAGAGGAAGACTGACTCAACACAAAAGTAAAAGAAAGACCCTTCGCAGAGGGAAGCAGGGATTAGTCATGTGCTAGATCTTTTTATTATTTTTTTGATTTTTTGACAGAAGTAAAACAGTTTTGAGATATGCATGCTTTTGTCAACGACTTCACAGTAAATAAACTAGCTAGTCCCCCATTTCAAGCAAGGCTTTTAGACTTTTGAGAGCGGCTGGTTTTAGAGGAATGAGGTCACTCCTATTTCTCCTTTGTTTCACCACTAACCAATGTTTTGACTGATTTCTCAGGTTTTCATTGTGCGGAGGAGAATGGTGAGTTATATTTATATTTTGCTTAAGCCGCTCTCGGGTTAAATTCAAGTGAGGACGTGAACCATCAACACCGGGTGAAAGGGGGGAAATAACCTTGCTTGTCACAGGTTATATCTAGCTTCCTACTGCTTCCTCATGAGCTTAAAAACAGAGGCACAAAAAGGACAATTTTGAAAGTTTTAAAGATAGAACATGAAAATTTTACTTGGAGTGGCAGGGAAATACCACATGTAGGTAGGCATGGTGGACACAATTGGCAAAGATATTTGGCTCAGGGATTTGGATGCACGAGAAGTATTCCCTCTCAGTAAGGAATTTTTTGGGCTTAGCAGGATATCAAGCAAACACATAACATCAACTTGGTTCAATGAATGACTACAGATATACATCATGCATAACCACTAGACTTCACACCGTCTACCTTGTTAGCCAAACCAACTCTTTGCAAAAAGAATATCTAGACTTTGAGAGCTACCAGGCAGGACAAGCACCACAATTTTAAAGCTTTACGGCAGTTCATTACTAATCTATTCTTACTAGATGATCCACAAGTTTAAGCATTAATCTACTTTATATCTCTAAACAATTAACAAGTATCAAATATTCAAGACAATGATCTACAAGATTAAGCAGCACTTTTCACACTTCCTACATGATAATTTCCACTCAACCAAACACCAATCAACTTATTTGAAACAAAACTAAAAGGGTGAAACAACAAGGGCAATACTTCCTAACTACAAAAACTAACAGCTCTGAACAAGAGATGCTTGAAAACAAGAACTGGAACAGGAATAACAAAGGCTAAACACTCAACACATATAAGTGAAGAACAGGAGTGTATAATGAAAAAGCGGAGCGTGTCTCTCTCCCAAACAAGCATGCATGGATCCAAATTATTGCAAAGACCAGAGAACAAGGCACAAAAAAACTAAAAGTAAAAACAAACTGACACTCCAAGAACAACACATAATGTGTGAAGGAATAAAAATATAGTACCATGAGAGAAACCGATGATTGTTGATGAATAAGGGGATGCCTTGGGCATCCCAAAGCTTAGATGTTTGTGACTTCTTGAATATTTCAGAGGAGGGTCCATGGAGACCCTCCCCAAGCTTAGGCTTTTAACCCTTCTTGATCTTCCTTCATCACCTCGCACTTGGATACTTGAAAACTTACTTCACGCAAAACTTATAGCAACTTCATTAAAGGGGGTTAGTCCACAAAAACAATATCTGCCTTCAGTTCCAAAACACATATCATGAACTTATTTTTTTACAACATTAGCTACTGTCACAAGGGTCTAAGTAAAGCTCCAGCTTTGAAAAGAACTTCACTCTGCCCGTGAAAGAAGCAATGCAAAACTAAGGACAGAATCTGTCAAAAACAGAACAGACTGTAAAGATGAATTTTTTCGGGGCACTTCTGGACCTCAAATCAGAAAACTTAAAAGTAGAGAAAGGTAGACAAAACCCTGGTGCTTGCTGTCAAAAATTGCAGCCACAGACGACGTTCTGTTATTTTTTGGATTTTCGAAGAGTGAAGAACAGAAATCTGTTTCTGGACAGCAAACTCACCAATTAGTCATCCTCTCTTTAGAGGCTATTCTTGGCACAAAAACCAAAACAAAAAGATACAGGGGAGTTGTTACAGAAGTAACATCACCCAAAACTCAAAAAAACCAAAAATAAACATAAGGTAAAATAAAATGGGTTGCCTCCCATAAGCGCTTTTTCTTAACGCCTTTTAGCTAGGCACAATGATTTTTAATGATGCTCTCATAAGAATAAGAGTTGAAATAAAATAGAACATCATTAAGAAAATATGAAACTCGTTTAAGTATAACCCTCTTCCTATGCATATGAATCTTGTAAGAAAATAGATCAATAAAACATAAAGTGGCTAGCATAGGAAGGCAAAGCAAGTGCAACTTTGCAAACTTCAACATATTATTGAGATATTCAGAATCATTTTCCCCTCTTTCATAAAAACCTTCAGTAGCATCATAAATAAAATCCACGATATAACCATCACATAAAACATTCTTATCATGATCCACATGCATAAAAGTGTTAACATTCTCCACATTAGCAAAATCTTTCTTATTAGTAACAATGGGAGTAGGATCATCATAAAGAACTTGAACATGATAAACCAATTGTATATTAGAAGGATGGTTTTTGGTAGGGAAGTGATTCCCTTCATACTTATGACAAGCTACCTTAGGATGATTATCATTATTCTCTATGGCATAATTATCATCACAATAATTATCAAAGACTGGAAGCATAGTATCATCATAAACAAGGGTGTAGTTATCTTTCCAAGCATATATGTTTGCAAACATGTCATTATCATTTTCAATGGCACAAGAGGTTTCAAAAATATGATCATTAATAGCAAAAGGATTTTCAAACCCCACATTCCCAAGCTTAGAGCTTTCCATATCATCATTAGAAACAACATGGATAGTATAGCAATTACTAATGTCATCATTTTCAAAATTGGTACCAAAAAGACTTTCAAGATCATAAGTATTGTTATTTTCCCAATCATGATCATTACAATAATTAATAGGCATATAATCATCTTAAATAGTGCAAACAGATTTAGTTTCAAGATAATAATGAACACAATCAAGTGAATCATCTTCAATAAATTTTGATTTAGATTCACTAGGAACAACCATGAAAGGAGCAACACACTTGGGAGATGATACCGTTTCCTCTCTCTTTTTCCTCCTTTTCTTCTTCTTTATCTTTGCCACTTTAGGAGAGAGAGGTTTTAAAGGCAGATTCACCACATAACCTGGTTTATCATTAGAAACAATACGGGAAACTTGAGAAAATTTCTCCCTTTCGTTAGTGGCAACATAAGAAACATTTTTCCTTTCATACTTTGGTAAAGTTCCATTCTTTTTAATTTTTTCTATGTAAGCATTTTCACATCAATTCACAACACAATAGAGATGGCATTCCCGCAGAGTGTTATTTATCTCAAAAGCACTCATATCTAACAAGGAAGTTTTTTCTGATAACTCTTCACACCCCAAAAATAACGCAAGTTCGTCATAAAGATTAGAAGTGATTGTTTCATCACAAAAGGGACTTACTATTCTATCATCAAAATGCCAGCATTGGAAATTAAAATGGCCCTCTTCATTGCAAAGATCACAAATAAGAGGATAAATGTCACAAACCTTTTTAGCAAAATCATATAAATTCTTATTCCAAGTGATAGTTCTTTCATGCTTATGTTGCTTACAATAATTCTCTTCTTCAATATGAGTCTTTTCACAAGGTCTAAGAGTTCCACAAAATTAACATGCTTATAAGAAATATTATTTTCAGAAATTTGAGCATGTCTAGTGCAATCATTAGTAACAATTTCATTTCCTATGCAAACATCTTTGAAAGGTTCATGATATTTGTCCCACTTTTATTTAGGAATATTAATATGAGAAGAAAAAGTTCTATAAAAATCAACACAAATTTGAGAATCAAGTCCAAACTTAGCACTAAGCTTATTAAAAATATCTGTTTCAACAAAGGACTTAATGCAATCATACTCGTAATTTATACCTGACTCTTCACCTTTATCAATCTCCCAGTTTTCAGCGTTCTGTTGAATTCTTTCAAGAAGATCCCATTTAACTTAAATCTTCTTACTTGTGAAAGAACCCTTAGAAGAAGCATCTAGAAAATCCTTGTAATGACCTGAAAGTCTTGCATAAAAATTAGTAATAATTATCTCCTTGGGGAAGCCATGGTTCGGACATTTGAGCATTAATGCTTTCAGTCTTCCCTAAGCTTGAGCTATACTTTCATGGGGCCAAAAATTATAAATGTAATTCCTATCTAGATGTATTTAATGAAGAGGATAAAATTTAGAAAAAAAGAGAGATTCAAGTTTTTTCCAATCCGAATGCTGAGAATTGTCCAGTAGCTCATACCACTCCTTTGCATTGTCTTTTAGTGACAATGGAAATAATTTCTACATGATTTCTTCTTGTGGTAAACCTGCAACCTTAAACAACTCACATAGTTCTGTAAGTTTCAACAAGTGAGCACTTGGATGGACTGATCCATCTCCTGCATAACGATCATCCATAACTCTTTCAACAATTCCCATAGGAATTTTAAAAGGAATACTTTCAGTAGGTGAACTGGAAATATCACATGCATCATTACAATTATCAGCTATGGGAGACATAGTATAATCAAAGCAAAATTCTTCCTCAAATCTTGGGGGACTAAAAATATCATATTCATCAAAACTAGCTTCCCCAAGCTTAAAGTCTTCCTTAGCATTAGCAATAGTGGTGTTCAAAGAATTCATAGTAATAACATTGCTATCATCATGCAAATAATTTTCCATAGGTATATTAAACGAAACACTTTTAGTAGGTGGAGGAACCCTCGCTGCCTCAAGAGCAGCGAAAAGGATGTCTCCAAACGTCGATTCAAATTCAGAAGGCTCCATAGGAAAGTAACAAAAATAAAACAGTGCTAGCCTAACTAGTGAAATAAAAACAAGAAACAAAAAGATAAAATTGCAAGATCTAAAGCAGATGCCTTCAAGCGCTCACCTCCCTGGCAACGGCGCCAGAAAAAGATCTTGATGACGTGGATCACACGTTCGCTGGGAGACCCCAAGAGGAAGGTATGATGCAGCAAAGCAGCAGTTTCCCTTGATTACAAAACTAAGGTTATCGAACAGTAGGACTTGGAGAAGGCTTAGCAAGGTGTCAACAGCACCGTTTACGATAATTGATGTGGACCTGCACGCAATCACAAACAAACTACTTTGCCCCAACGAAACAGAGAGGTTGTCAATCTCTCCGGCTTGTGTGGATGTAAAATATGATGAGAGTGAAATATGACCAGCGAGCAAATGATGAAAAACTATTAAAACGGTTGTAAGCAATGTAGGAAAATAGGACCGGGATCCACAGTTCACTAGAGGTGTCTCTCCAAAAGATATACATGATGGGTAAACAAATTACAGCATGGCAATTGACAGAATTGTGGGCGCACAACAAGGCTATCATAAAACAATGTAGTTCACCATTTCATCTAATATGGGCATTACGTCAAAATACATAGACCGTCTTCCAACTGCATCTATGACTAATAATCCACCTTGCGATCGCTATCCATCATGTCACACAAAAGTATTAAGTTGCAAGCAACAGATCATTGCAATAAGCAAAGTGCATAATGTAAGAAATATAAATAACACAAGGAAATCACACCGTTGTTTTCTCCCTAGTGGCAACAACACATCTCTCGTCTTAATCATTTCTGTCAGCCCAAGCTCAGACAAGAGAGGCATGAACCCACTATCTAGCTTAAATACTCCCTCATACAACACTAATATTTACTTGGCCAAAGTATCCACTAGCATCGGAGAGCATGCAAGATCATAGATAAAACACAACATATAGATGAACAAAAGTAGTGACTTCCACAATTCATCGCATCCATGCAAACACAATCATGTAGTAGTTACAGATAATATGATCTTGATCATGATAGGCAGCTCACAAGATCTAAACAATGGAGTACAAGGAGGAGAGACAACCATCTAGCTACTGCTATGGATCCGTAGTCCTGTGGTGGACTACTCATGCATCACTCCGGAGGCAGGCATGGTGGTGTAGATGCCTCCGGTGTCGATTCCGCTCTCCGTCAGGGTGCCGGGAAGAGCTGCAGAACCCTTCCGAACTAGGGTTGGAGATGGCGGCGGCCTCGGACGTCTTCTGGAAAATATGATCGGGTGCTTAGGGTTTTTACGTTGAGGGAGAATTTATAGGTGAAGAGGCGACACGAGGAGGTAGGCCACCTTTCCAGGTGGCACCCTGGCGCGACCTGGGGGGGGGCAGGTGGAGTCTAGAGCCCTGGGGCTCCCCACTGGGCGTCCTTCGGGTTCCGTCTTTGTTTCATATTGGAAATAATTCCTATAAATTATCAGTGCAATCCGAGAAACTTCCCAGAACAACTTTTCTGAAGAAAAAAAGACAGCATAAAACAGGAACTGGCACTGGGCATCTTGTTAATAGGTTAGTTCCATAAATCATGCCAAAATGATATAAAAACATGTGGCACTGCTATATAATCAAGCATGGAACATCAAAAATTATAGATACATCGGAGACGTATCACTCCTAGCCATTTATCGGAGTTAGGGCTCATCATTGCTTCCTCATAGTTCGCAAGTTCATCGTTTTCCAACAACATGACAGTCATGACAGGGTTGTACCAATCAGGGATGGTACATTCCCTCGTCGATCTGCGAGGTTCAGTAGCAGCTTTGTCCGGAGCATTATGATCTCCATCATTTGCTTCTTCTTCAGGTGGCGAAGGCTGCTCTCGAACATCTTCCAGCTCTGCGCTACTCGGCATCTCAAAAACAGGTTCAATAACCTCGTCAAGCTCTACTTTCTCCCACTCACTTCTTTCGAGAGAAACTCCTTCTCAAGAAAGGAACCGTTCTTGGCAACAAAGATCTTGCCTTCAGTTCTTTGGTAGAAGGTATACTCAATAGTTTCCTTAGGGTATCCTATGAATACGCATTTTTCCGATTTGGGTTCGAGCTTATCAGGTTGAAGTCTTTTCACATAAGCCTCGCTACCCCAAAATTTAAGAAACGATAACTTTGGCTTCTTGCCAAACCACAGCTCGTATGGAGTCATCTCAACGGATTTTGATGGTGCCCTATTTAAAGTGAATGCGGCTGTCTCTAATGCATAGCTCCAAAAGGATAGTGGCAGATCAGTAAGAGACATCATAGATCGCACCATATCCAATAAAGTATGATTACGACGTTCAGACACACCATTACGCTGTGGTGTTCCAGGTGGCGTGAGTTGTGAAACAATTCCACATGTCTTTAAATGCATACCAAATTCATAACTCAAATATTCACCTCCACGATCAGATCAGAGAAATTTTATTTTCTTGTTATGATGATTTTCTACTTCACTCTCAAATTCTTTGAACTTTTCAAACGTTTCCGACTTGTGTTTCATTAAATAAATATACCCATATCTACTTATATCATCAATGAAGGTCAAGAAATAACGATATCCACCGCGTGCTGCAACACTCATTGGACCGCACACATCTGTATGTATAATTTCCAACAACTCCGTTGCTCTCTCCATTGTGCCGGAGAATGGTGTTCGAGTCATCTTGCCTATGAGGCATGGTTTGCAAGTTTCAAATGATTTGAAATCAAGTGAATCCAAAAAGTCCATCGGAATGGAGTTTCTTCATGCACTTTACACCAATATGACCTAAACGGCAGTGCCACAAGTATGTGGGATTATCATCATTCAGTTTACATCGTTTGGCATCAATGTTATGAACATGTGTATCACTACTATCGAGATTCAATAGGAATAAACCATTCACTTCAGGTGCATGTCCATAAAAGATATTATACATATAAATAGAAACCATAGTTCTCTGATTTAAATGAATAACCGTCTCGCAAAAAACAAGATCCAGATATAATGTTCATGCTTAATGCAGGCACCAAATAACAATTATTGAGGTTTAAAACTAATCCCGAAGGTAGACGAAGAGGGAGCGTGCCGACAGTGATGACTTCAACTTTTGATCCATTTCCAACGCGCATCGTCACCTCGTCTCTCGCCAAGCGTTGTCTATTCCGCAGTTCCTGTTTCGAGTTACATATGTTAGCAACCGAACTAGTATCAAATACCCAGGCACTACTACGAGCACTTGTAAGATACACATCAATAACGTGTATATCACATATACCTTGTTTGACGTTGCCAGCCTTCTTATCTGCTAGATACTTTGGGCAGTTGCGCTTCCAGTGTCCATACCCCTTGCAGTAGAAGCACCCAGTATCAGACTTAGGGCCTTTCTTTGACTTCTTCGCAGGCGCAGCAGCTGACTTGCCGCCCTTCTTGAAGTTTTCTCTCTTGCCCTTCTTCTTGAAACTGGTGGTCTTGTTGACCATCAACACTTGATGCTCCTTCTTTATTTCCACCTCCGTTGTCTTTAACATTGCGAAGAGCTCAGGAAGAGTTTTCTCCATCCCTTGCATGTTATAGTTCATCACGAAGCTTTTGTAGCTTGGTGGAAGTGACTGGAGAACACGGTCAATCCCCAACTCATTGGGAATCACAACACCCAGTTGCGCCAGACGATCACCGTACCCAGACATTTTGAGCATGTGTTCACTGATGGAGCTGTTCTCTTCCATCATACAACTAAAGAACTTGGAGGAGGCTTCATACCTATCCACCTTGGCTTGAGTCTGAAACATTGCTTTTAGATGAACAATTATTTGATAAGCGCCATGGTGCTCAAAACGCTTTTGAAGCTTTGGTCCTAAGCCATATAACAGACCGCAATTAACTATCTCGTGGTCCTCGGAACGGACTGCCCAGACATTCCTAACATCTTCAACCGCTCCCTCTGCCAGAGCCTGGCCTAGCGCTGCATCGAGGACGTAAAGTTTCTTGTTAGTAGTGTGGATAATCTTCAGATTCATGAACCAATGTGAGAATTTGCTTCCATCGTCTTTCAGCTTGTCTTTCTCTAGGAACGCGTTAAAATTCATGGTGGTAGTGGGACGGGCCATTGATCTACAACATATTTACAAAAGGTGTTCAGACTATATTCATAATAGTTTGTTCGAGTTAATCTAAATTACAAATGAACTCCCACTAAACTCAACATCTCTTGGGTTGTTTAGTGATACACGGTCCAAATCCAGTACACCACAACCGATCATCACGTGAGATGATGTAGCTTTAAAGGTGAACATCGCCATGTTTGATCATATCGTCCATATGACTTGTGTTTAACCTTTCGGTTCTTGTGTTCCGAGGCCATGTCTGTACATGCTAGGCTCGTCAAGGAAACTGTAGTATGTCCACATGTGTAAATCTGGCTTACACCCGTTGTATGCGAACGTAGAGTCTATCACACCCGATCATCACGTGGTGCTTCAAAACGACGAACTTTTGCAATGGCGCATACTAGGGGGTAACACGTCTTGATATTAATGAGAGAGATCAACTTATCATGCTACCGTCACGATCAAATCTAAGCAATCGACAAGGTGCATAAAAGGATAAACATCACATGCAATTTAATCTGTGACATGGTATAGCCTTTTCTTGTGCCTTTGATCTCCATCTACAAAGCACCGGCATGATCTCCATCACCACCAGCATGACGTCACCATCTCATGATTTGCCTCCACCAACTATTGCAACTACAACTATTGCTACTCTTAGCGATAAAGTAAAGCAATTACATGGCGTTAAATTTTTGGCACGCAGGCCATACAATAACAATGAGACAACCATAAGGCTCTTACCGGCCGCCGTACCACTACTAGGAAACAGGCTATAGGTGGAAACCCTTTTAGTGGCGCACCTATTTGCCATGCGTCACAGAAATTATTTCTGTGGCGCATGTTTTTGGGTGCGCCACAGAATTTTGCAATTCTGTGGCGCACCGAAACAACATGCGCCACAGAAAGTCAGATTTCTGTGGCGCACGAGGCTGATGCGCCACAGAAATATGACATTCTGTGGCGCACCATGGCGCACCCAGTCACGTGCGCCACAGAAAACAACATTTCTGTGGCGCACCCTACCACGTGCGCCACAGAATCCTCTCTCCACCGACACGACATGCGCGCACCCACCACCACGTACTGCCTTATCCTCCACTCGTTTCCTTATCCTCCACAAGTTGAATGCGGCGCGCGCGGAACAAAAAAAATTGAAGACTAACCTCAACCACTCGTTTGCATGTACGGAGCACGCACCTAAAATATCTTGCTGCATCTCTCTCATTCAGATCACATGCATCCACACTTTTTCTTATCTCTCTCGTAATAATCTCTCTCTCTTCCAACAGCTCGGTCGGCGCGGTCCTCTATGGCGAGCGGCCGTCCTCCCAACGAGCTGCCGTCCTCCACGGCGAGGGGAAGCGGTTCTCCACGGCGAGCGGCCGCAGCATCTCCTTCACGGCGAGCGGCACCGTCCTCAACCTCAGGCTCCGGCTGATTGTCCTGATACGAGGAGCTGAACTGGTTTCGGCATTAGCAGCATCGGTCCATCTCTCTATTCATTTTATTTTCAGGTCTGGCTGTTGTTCTTATCGTGGTGTGTGGAACATTTGTGTGGTTGCTGTTAGTTTATCAAGATGCAGAAGAACTCAGATTTGTGTGTGGATGCATGCATTTGGATGTACGCACGGTTGTATGTTCTATATAATATACATCACCTTAGTTTTATATATGCACGCTTTGCATTATGATGCCGGTTTTGTATTGAAACTACTGAAACATATGTGTCGTTTAGTTGTCGAAAGGATAGATTTAGGAGTAGCGATAATCTGAACTGAATATAAGCAAGCACCAGGAATCCAGTGAGTGTAGAGCCCTTTGTATCTCATTTGTTTACCATTATTTTGCAATATCACCTGATGTTATGTCACTTAGTAATATCACCTAGGGAGAATGAGAAGAACTTGGCATATATTATGCAAAACATTTTGTCGTCACAATATGCAACCGTCTCGCTGCTATGTTTTCGTCCCAATGCATCGCACGGGCATGTGTGCTAGTACATACTAGATTCGAACGGCGCGGCCCGCCGCGCAACGCTTGTTCCTTCTTTGAATTTTTTGCCCGTGTTTGTCACATTTTATACAGATTATTTAGTAGGTCATTTATATCCATATGTAAAAGCAACTCATTATGGTAACAGATTTGAAAGTATATTTTGAGTATCGTATGAGATCAACAATCACCACATTGTACAATTAAAATCGTAAGAAATACGAAGATCATAACAATGCTGAAGCATACAAAAGTAATATAGAAATTAACATCAATGTCATAACATAAGATGACATTATGTGAGTACCATTTAGGTGTACATAATATATATGCACACATGAAAGTAGTACTAAATACGTAAGTTCTGTCCGGTTTGTAAACAGGAGTTCAAACTCGTAATGAGTTTGAAAGTTAGTATAGGTGGTCTCAACAAAATTAACAATGAGACAGAGGCTGATCTAAAATATTAAAGACTACGGATTGCAGAGCAGCCACGGACAGAGACTCTGTACATGCAAAATAGGTCTGTGCTGCATAAACAAAGTAAATAAAATTAATCGTGTGTAGGTTTGTTTATAGAAATAACAATAAGTTTGGTCTGGCCAAACCTTCAGCAGTAGCATGTCCGGATGGACGCCTCTTCTTCAAGATACTTGTTTAATGGAAGTGGTTTGATTGTAGTTTTATTAACGGGCTGAATCTAGACTTGATGGTCAGGTCCTTGAAACAAAGCCTTGCGTGCAGTTGAACCAGATGAGACATCTTTGTTTCTGTACACGTATGGTAAAACATGTCATTAGAGAAGAGCTTGTGAAAACACAGGGATGAACTACAGAAGTTGTTGTAAGTACCTAAATTCTGGATGGTTGTTGAAGGAATCAGGAGTTGTCTCAATTGGTAAAACATAGTCAGTCTGATGCAATAAGGAATTGTCAAAGGTATAAAATCTGAAAGAAAGAAATTTGCAAATGCATATTGTATCGATTAAGGTGTAACTAACATGTGTGTTGTCCGAGCCAGTTGAAGTCAAAGTAGTACCCAGTGGAACAACTGCATAAGATGAGCAGAACCATACTATTAGGTTGGATTAATACAGTGTTGGAACTGTCTGTATGATTTAAAGCTGTGACAGTGGACTTCATTTGTGGGAATGACATGTTTCCTACTTCTGTAATGAACACAACATGCCATCACCGTTGTTATGAGTAGCACCGTATAATGAAAGGGCGACTATGTACTAAGCAGCGAAAATATTACCTGATGGAGCATGAACCTGACATCGCAATTGACCTGTTCAACCATATATAATAATAAGCTCCCCTTAACAAACTTCTTGAGGATACAGAAAAATATTGCTTTCCAATGCATTGGCACCTTCATGGTATTAATAATATTTGTTGATCATTTTGCAAAAACAAAATTGGTTGAGACCTTGAGAATCAGTTTAAACCAATCATTCTGAAGCAAACATGTATATGTTGTCTTTATGTATAAGCTTGAGCAATGTTCTATCGATTTCTAGTTAAGTACACTTCAAGAATGGACAGTTCAACATCTTAAAAACAATCCGGAAAGCACATGCCTAATGGTTTCTGATCATAGTTTTTGGGCGATCAAATAACCTACAATCCCAAAATGCTATGATGCGGCTTTTTTGTGCACCACAAAGGAAAACATTGAAAGGCCAACTAAACATTAAAAATCTGAATGCCTGAAAACCATGTGCATGCAGTTCCTCACGCATACAAATGAGAAGTGACCGTTACCGGAAAAGATAGCACTAAAATGTTTTCACAGACAAAATAAAATGTAATGAACCGGAGAAGTAATCGGAAACATTAGCAAGAAAAAGCTGAACCTGGTAAGGAGAAAGCACAAAAATGAGAAACAACTATGATTTTTAGTAACCAATTAAACATATTATAATAAGTTTCGCATATCTGCTATTCCTGAAAACAGGGGAAAGAACACTAACACAATATTGCAATAACTACCTTTTCTTTTGTTTAAAAAATAAAGAATAGAAATTTTACCTTCGAAAATAAACTGTACGTTATATATAAGACTGAGCAAAATCTTGGACACAAGCCTAACTACAGGCAAGTATTCTAAATACATTATCGATACAATAAATGATATACTCGAATATGCTATGTCGTGTGTATAAACCATAAAAGCATAGCATCCTTAGATCAAAAGATAATATTAGTGCACATATTGAGAAAGTGTATTTGTTCCAACTGAGAAATTGAGAAGTCTCAATACATACATCTAGGTTTTGTTATTAGATTTGCATTAGCACTTCATTCCGCATCTAGAGGAGGATAATACATGATGGCAAGCCATTCCATGAAATATCAAGCCTCTGATGACAAGGGCAGATACATGCTAGAACAAATGGCCAAGGTCAGCAAGCACCAAGCAGTCATGGAAATTCCATATCGCCGAGTGACCTTATAATGCCCCAACTATATATATCAAAATTATATGGCCTACAACTGAAATTATAAGCACTAATATCATTTGTATATACACGCAAGTACCAACAGCAGAAACAAAAGGACCCAAAATAAGATTCGCCTTCCAATCTATTCTCTTATCAGTATTGTGTGAATCGGATTTGTCTAATGTCTTCATTAAGTTGCAAAATTGCACTCCAGAATTTAACACAGAATAAAAGGCAACTCTATAGGTAAATTTCTTAATACTGGATGCACAAAGCAGATTTTCAGTAATAACTATTGAAGTGCAGGTATGAATTTGAACACATATCTAATTATGTTCAAATACAAACCAAACAAATCATGGAAGTTGGCATGAAGGAACAAAATGGGTGCATAAAACGAATCATGGTGAGAGACCGATGATCCATGAAAACTTATGGAGAAACAAAAGAGGAGCTTCGGCCTTCAATATTGCCACGGCCATTCAAAGGATGAAGAGTGATGCAGCAAAGACTAATTCGAAAGCAGTGGAGGTTATAGATCCAACACAACAACACCTCAATCCTCTTCATTATACTTCTGTACCAAGTGCTGTGCCTTTAAATGTAGATTATTTAATGTCTCAAGCAGCATGAAGCAACAAACAAACTATCCTCAACTTTCCCGAGAAGCAAGCCAAGGAATCTTATCTCCAGTTTAACAAACAAAAAATTCTATGCAAGTAAATGCATAATTATTAATGTGGTGTATGTTGATATAAAGGATACACCAATTCATAAAAGTTAAAAACTGCTTCTTAATGGTCAATGCAATTCAATTCCCAAGGTAATTAGATCAGGTACATAGAAATTCCAAATAACCACAACCGGCCAAGACATTCTTTTCAGTGGTATTCATACTGGTGAATAAACATCCTCAACTTGCATATGGTTCAAATTTCAGAACATGAAGGTACGATCACTACCTCTTCGAACAGCAAGATTTTGGCTCAGTCTTCTATATAGCTTCGAAAATAAAGAATAGACATCATTAGGCAGATCCTCAGAATAGCTATGATAGGTATAGAGAAGACATCTATACAGACAGAAAGCATAAGCTTGTGTTCTCACCTGCTGACCAGTGGATATTTTCAGTAGAACTGACGAACCAGCAAAAAACCAAGTGGCAATCTTGGAACCTCATGCTGCCCTCCGCGTGTGCCTCCGTGTACTCAACCTAGGGAGGAGACAAAATTCAATCAGCATCAGGTGTTGCGTCACAGGTGTTTGGGTAGCCAAAGGGAAACAATGCAACATACCACAAATCCATGCTCACAGAAAAAGAGGCAGACAAGGGCGAGCAGAAGAGCCGGCGTTCTCCATGATGAACCAAGGGCTAGCTGCTCTTCCCTCCTGTCGCCGGCCTCCTTCCTCTCCGCTGCAACTCTACCCCACTGCCTAGAAGAGGCGGATGAACGCCGCCCCCACTACTTCTTCTCTGTGCCTAGGGCCACCCTGCTCTTCCCTCCTATCGCCGCCCTCCATCCTCTCCCCTGCAGGTCGACCGCACCGCCTAGAAGAGGCGGAGGAGCGCGCCCCTGGTGCTTCTTGCCCGCGCCGACCACTGCTGCTTGTTTTCCACGCGGCCAGCCTCTGTACAGCTCCGGCCTCTCCTGCTCCTTCCCCACACCATAGGCCTCACCTGCTCCTCCACACCATAGGCCTCGCCAGCTCCTCCACGCGAACGGTGAAGACATCAAAATAAGTAGTTGCCTCCTAACCTATTTACTCCACTTCATAATGCATATTTGAAAACACATGTTGGCAAGGATCTGTTGAACGCATGAAAAAGGTTAATACTGAAATAAAAAAGGAGTGGTAGAGAGTGGCTTCTGCTGCTTCATCTCCTACCTGCTCCAAGCTGTTTTTTGTTTTTTTTGAGAATTGTTATATTCTCAAAGTTCGTGTGAAAATAGTGAACAAAAAAAGAGCATATGTGGTATAAGAATTTTGAAAAGATTGTTGATGGAATGGAAACAAAAATTGCAAGGTTTGGTTTTTCCTCTCGCGATTTAAGTCAACCATATAACAATGACCATTAGCCTACCCCCTGACCAGTAAAGAGAATAAAAATTTCTTGGCTCATAGAACAATAATTTCATTTGAAATAGAAGAGAACACCAATTTCAAAACTCATAGTAAAAATTATGCACAGTTGCTAAACATTGCGGACAATCACAGGCATTACAACATAAACCAGCTCATGTGGAGAATTTTCTGTTGCAAATTTCATGTACATTTTAAACAAATCAACCACGTAGTGTTATATTACCTGTGCTTACATATTTACACATCCAGAATTGCATTTCCATTATTGCATTTTTGCCCGGTGTCCAGGACATAAGTCTTGTTGCATTACCGGAGTCCATCAAATAAACCTAGAATATAAACAGAAAAGAAAAAAGAGTTGCACAAAAACATTTCACATATAAATTTCAGATAAGACAGTATGAATTTTTTAGTCTGGCCACGTACATCATGTGCTACAGCCTATCAGGGAGAAGGATATTTCCATTACTCCCGACAACAATGAGAAAAATGTCTAATTCGACCAATCTTAGGAAGAAGAAAAAAGGCATTCATTCAGAGGCTAAAAAACATAGGTACATGATGTTTAAACTATCAATTGCCTGTTGGTTATTGGAAGTATTAATTGTGAAACCTGGCACAGTTCAGTTCTTATCTGGAACAAACCCAAAGAAACCATAAAAGAAATGTAGAAGAAATATGTTACTTCATTGTTGCAGGGCTCGACTGCAGAGCCTGTAGCTGCACGCGTCCTTAAACTAATAAGTAATACTATAACCGAAGGAATTGCTCTCCTCCAAGATTGATATTTATATTAATTCTTTTTCAGTAAACTACGACATGGATGAGTGAATCACCGAGACATGCATGAAGTGAGCACTTCAGCAACACCCATTTGTAGGAACAGAAGAGAGTAAGATACCTTGAATCCTCTGATGCACGAATATTCTGCTCAGCTTGCCTTTTCTTGTAATATCTATGACAGGAAAAGAAGCCATCAAACTGCTACTAATGCACAATAAATAAAAATGCGAGAAGTATTGGTAATGGACAGTAATATCAGATTGGATGTCCCTACACACGCAAAGGAAAATAAGCATATGCATCTATTTTATCCTTCTAGGCTGGATCTCCTTTTTTTGGCTATTTCAAATAGTTCAGGTTAGCATTGACATAGGCTAGCTGGCAGCCAGATTTTATTTACAGTTCCAAACACCTAGTCTGGCCGAGCAAGGCTAGATCAAATCTTGTCTTGGATCCAAACGCGCCCAGCGAGAGAAATAGAGGAGCGGGAGCAGGAGAGAAATCTCCTACCTGAGGAAAAGCGAAGGAGATAGCAGCAAAGCTTCATGGTCCCTAAACACCCAACGCCTGGTATGCCTCCCCCCTGAAGAAAGTGCTTGACTCAGACTCTGTACAGCTCCGGCCTGTCCTGCTCCTTCCCCACACCATAGGCCTCGCCTGCTCCTCCACACCATAGGCCTCGCCAGCTCCTCCACGCCAACGGTGAAGACCCCGCCGTCCTGCTCTCCCACGACGAGGACCGTCGGCCGATCTGGAAGGGGTAGGGGATAAGGAGAGATAGGAAGGGGAGGAGAAAGGGGCGCAGCAGGGCGGGTGGAGGGCTGGGGCGCGGGGCTCCAGGAGGAAAGAGGATTGGAAGAGAGGGGATCGGGACTCACGAAAAATGATGAAACGAAGGCCGATAGCAGGTACGCACCATAGTCGCGTGGAGAAGAGGCGACGCCGGCGTCCGGTTGAGTATTCCCCAGCGGCGGCGGCAAGCAGGACGGCGACGGCTGCTGGCGGAAACCTAGATTGAAAATGAGCATCTAGGGTTCCGAGTGAGGAGGCGGGGAGCATATAGCCTCGGGCGCCGCGGGGAGGGCAGGGCGAAGCAGGGCAACGGCCGGGACGAATCGGACGGAGGAGGCGGCGACCGAGTTGGCAGGGCGAGCTCCTCAGGGGCAACCTTGAGAGAGTGCACTCGCCTTGATCTCGCAGGAGCGCCAGAGCCGGCGGCCCAGGGACGCGGATAGAGGGCGACGCAAAGGAGATGCCGGAAAGGATCGAAGGGAGAGAGGCGGCGGCGCAAGGAGACGCGGGAGGGGATTGGGGGAGGAGAGGAGAAGACGCGTGAGGGGATTGGGGAGAAGAACGGGCGAGCGGCGCGAAAAGACTCTTTTGCCCAGAGCGGCTCCGTCGGAATAACGGCCAATGCCACCGCACCCGCAGATGCACCGGAATTTCGAGCCACAAGGTCGATGACAGGTGGGATCAGATACAGTAAAAAAAAAACAGCAGGCGATCGGACGGTTGAGAACGCATCTGGATTCTATAGAACGGTCAGCATTCGCTGAGCTCTGAGGAGCGCGGGTGCACACTGAAGGATGTGTTTTTTTAGATATATGGAGAAATCTATGCCATCCGTTTCAAGACGAAGCGGGTTGAGGTTTTTAATTTTTTTACATAGACCACAAAAAAGTGTCGATTTTTTGTGACTAGATCGGAAAATTTTGGAGCATATGCACCGAAAAATGCTTTTGGCACACGAGCACCAATGATCCCGCCATGTGGAGTTCTGTAAACCGTCTGTTTGCTCTAGCTGTCCACCCACGTAAGGGTATTCTGATAGTACAAATGGACATTTTCCTTATGGTACATCTACACGTATATCTCAGACGAGCAGTATTTTCATGAGGTGCTCATTTAATGTTGTGCCACACGGCGAGGCAACTGTGTCAGCGCATCTGCATCATTCTGCCATCTTTTATTCTAGACTAGTTGATCCCAGCTATGAGTTTTTTTTCTACCGTTGCACAGTATTCCTCGCGTGGATATAGCAGCAGACCACGCTTCACCAGTGTGGCAGTGTCATCATCTTCGTCCTCAGCTCGTTGTTTCCACGGTCCGGTCAGTTCTCTGTTTTCATCATGCAGATCATCATAATATCGGATGCGCCCTTTCCCTCCATGCAAGGTTGCCCTGTTTGGCAGTTTGTGTTCAAACTGTTGTCCGGACCAAACGAATGGCCTCTTGGATTCTCATTAAGGGCCTCTTTGATTCAAAGAAATATCAAAGGATTTTTATAGGATTAGATCCTATAGAAATATTTCCTATACTAGTTGTTTGATTTGTAGGATCATATTCCATAGGAATTAATTCTATAAGAATCTTGTAGTGTAATTCCCATAGGAAAAAAGCATTAGGTCATATCTCATGAAAAATTCCTTCACTACAATCAAAAAAACTTTCACTTCCTATAGGATTCAAGTAGGCATGACATCCCATTCCTGTAAATTTCCTATTCGTATAGATTTCCTATCCTAAGAATCAAAGGAGCCCTAAGATCCATAATTTCATCAACCGAGCTGTTATCGTAGATACTAATGTATTCTACAATAGGTTTATAATCTTCGCGCAAGCGGGAGCTCGATTTTCGGACAAACAAGAATGTTCAAAAGAAGATGAACGGAGACCCGGCCGAACCGTCCGCCGCCACCACTCGCAGCCGGCGGCGCTCCCACGGCGTCTCGCCACCCCGTCCTGCTCGAATCACCACCTCCGTCGGTCCGCCGCCGCCCTGACCATCCCTTTACCCCTCCTCCCTTCTTCCGGCACCCACCAACACCCCCAAGTTAAGTGTTGCTCGGCGCCGCCTCGCCGGTCTATCCTTGGCGGCGTCTTCTCCGCAGTGGCTCCCTGCCATTCTTAGTGGTGTCGCCGTTGGGAAGAAAAAGAGGAACGTACGTACGGAAAAAGAAGGAGAGGAAGAAGTTTTGCTGCGTGGCACGAACCTCGTGACTACGCGCGCGTGAGAAAGCCGTTTCGATTATAAACTCATTGAGTGATATCGTAACAAAGATACGTCGGGAATTGCTAGCATCCAGATGAATCTACATTTGATTCTGCTCCAGACCCATCGACAATGGATAAGGATATTTGTTGACCCAGAAATCCATTTGACTTGTAGAACTAGAAGTTTCTAGTATGAGTAAACATATTTCGTAATGTCCAAAAATTACGAAAAAATCGGGACAATTTATGTAGACACACAAATTTCGATTAAAATAAATACGTTGTTTATGCCCGGTGTAAAAAAGATAAATAAAATATCTAGTAAAAAGTTATTTTTGAGAACCGAATTTGTCTTTTTACACGGAACATAAAATACATTATTTTTTCGTAAAACCTTATGTGTCAACATAAAATGTTTGGTACACCCGAAATTTCATTTCAGAATTTTTTGATATTGTAAATGTTTTTTAAGGTACACTTCGTAATGAGGCTAGATTCTACAATCCTGCGATTCAAAACACCGTGTTCGGAAATCTATTTTGAGGCTCCCTCCTGTGGGCGGTGGTGCAACTACACAGTGCATCTCTTCATTAGAAAAAACACTAGTATTTTAAAGACGGTTCAAGTCACTTCTACAGTGTCTGGCCCACCCAGTGTTCTGTATTGTCTGGCACATCTGACCACATCTCCCTACCTCCCGCAGGAATTCCTATTCCAACATACTGTACGAAGCTGGTCGTCCACCACTCTGTATTCAGTGCAAACTTACTTTGGCACATATCTCCACACGGAAAACGACGGCCCACACATCTCCACGTGGCGGGATCACTGATGCCCGAGTGCAAGAAATCTCCTCTCACGGGTAGCCAAAGTAAATTTCTGTTGTCTTCCCGATTTATATAATAAGTAAAAAAAAAACAAAACAAAAAACTTTCGGCCTTTCCATCTGACGTGGTCAACGGACGGAGCGCTTCCTGCCGCACATGGAACTCCAGTCCACGTGACTGATTGGCCCCACGCCAGCCTCCTCCCGGCCCGACGTGTGATGCTGATCAAGGCGAAGCCGGCCTCGCATCGCTGATACGTCACCACCGGGGAAGACCTTCCTGCCTCCTCCTCCTCTCGTCTCGACGTCTACCCTCCTCCAAATCGATCGAGAGAATCAGGGAGAGAAACCCTAGCCTCTCGAATGGAGGACTCGAACAACGGCGAGATCGAGCCGCCGCTGGCGGCGGTCCACCGGCGCCCGCCGCGCCCGCGCAGAGGCGACGTCACCCCCGAGGGCTTCGTGGCCGCCGTTCGCCGCCGGCTTAGCTCCGGCGCCGCGGTGGCCGCCCGCGCCAGCTTCGCGGCGGACTCTGGGGACGAGTCCGCCTCCGCCGAGCCCTCCTCCTCGTCGCGCCGCCGCGGCGACTCGAGCGGGGACGCCTCGTCCGCCGCCCACGGCGGCGGGGGCGGAAGCGGCGCGGACTTCACCGCGTTCACCTTCCGCGCGGCTTCGCCGGTCCACCGGAAGGCAAAGGAGAGTCCCCTGAGCTCTGACGCCATCTTCAAGCAGGTGAGCTTCCGCTTCCTCTCATTTCGTTTAAATGCTTAGCGCGCTATCGGCTCTTCGATTTTCTAATTTCTGGGTTTCATAATTATGACTGTCATGTAGTATAATTCAGGCGTTTTTTCCATGTGCCTGTGTGTGTCGTAAGGTGTTGCTCTTTTAGTATGAATCTGACACCTTTCAGGTCGTTGCTCTTTTAGAAGTCACAAATCTGGTACAGTACAAACTAGCTCGGGTATTCACGTGATTAGTGTTGCTTTAATTGGGTAGAGATGGCCACGTACGGGCTAAAGTTTCTTGAGATGGTCACAGGTGATTGTGAGTTTAAATCACGTGCTTTCTTTTGGAGTGTGATGTGTAGCGGTAGCTGATAATGTTGTGAATGCACGATATATCAGTGCTTCAGGCAACTCAGGACGCATGCTGAAATGGGACGGGCAGAACTATACCTTTTTGCTTTTTTTTGAGGAATCTACGGCGTGCACAAGGCCGGCCTGAACCACTACGATATAAACCAAGTTACAAAGTTATTTACATTACCGAAAAAAGGAATAAAAAAATTAGAAAACCGAGCAAAGAAACGGGCAAGGAAAAAACTGAAGCTCCCATTGGGGAGATAAAGATTAGGTAACCGAAGAAGAAGTTGAAAAAACATGTATACAGGAGTAGCTAAGTGAGCAAATATGACTGCCGGATCGTGTAGAATAGCTTTGTGAGGATGATTAGAGCACCTATGAGTCCGAAGAAACAAATCCTCCATGCATCTGTGGGAACCCAGATGAATTGGTTCCACCACATTTCTGAAAATCTTCACAGTACGCCGCTTCCAGATGTTCCAAAGGGCGCAAATAACGACCGTGGACCTGAATTTGCAAAGAGGAGAACTATTCCATAAGTCACGAATATGAGCACAAGAACCAATGTTGTCATGAAGTGCAGGCACGCAATGAAGCATAATATGCTCGGTGGTCTCAGCACAGGGGTAGAACGGACAAGCATCTGAGGTTGCTAGTCCTCTCCGGAACCTGCGCTGATTTGTGAAAAGCCGTCAGCGGTCGGCCAGCCAGAGGAACATGCAGCTTTGACTTGTCAGATAGTTCTTCCAAGTCAGCATTGCAAAAGGAACATCCTTCAAAAGTTCAAAAGCTGCCGAATATGCTGATTTGGTGGTTAGAGGCCTGCTATCGAGGCGCGAAGCCCGAACGACAGCACTAAGTGAGTTTAACTCAACCGAAGCTAACAAGGACTGCAAGCTAGAGAGCTCAGAGGTAGCAGCGTGAGAAAGGCGAGGTTGCAGGGGAAGTTTTATGGGATGAGAAGAGCAAACAAGGCAAACAAAACAGTTAGTTCTAGTGGCATGGGAGAAAAAAGCTGGGAAACGCTGAGCCAACAGCGTATTCCTCAAACCAAACATCATGCCAAAACGATGTAGAGGAGCCAGAACTGATGGAGACGGAGGTTGCATTGCGAAAGCAGGGAGGCAAGCTAGCAAATCTTTCCAAACAACGAAATCAAGGCGTTGGGGTTCGCCAAGGTCTTTCTGATCCCACCAACCGTAGGAAGAACCAAACCAGGATTCCCAAGGAGTCGAGGAGGGAGAGTGAAGTTTAAGGAGGAATTTCATGAGAGGGGCCATATTATCAGTTTGAAGGCAATGAAAACTGAGACCACCTTTAGAAGCAGCGGCACAATCATCCTCTTGGCAACCTTGCACTGGCCCCCATGAACATGGTCATCCCCAGCCCAGAAAAGGGCACGATAAATCTTGTTAAATTCCTGAATGGTTCGTATAGGGACCAACAAGGCGGACAAGAGATACAGAGCCATGGAGCGAAGGGATGCTTTGACAAGGACGGCTTAAGTGGTAGCATTTTCCCTATCCAACCAGGAAGGCATCCCCAGAATTTATCAATGTAAGGAGGAAAAGCAGCTAACTTGTTATGGGTTGAGAGTGGAAGACCGAGATAGGTTTGCGGGAAGGTTGCAACAGAGCACCGAAAGGATGGCAGCCAAATTTTAGGAAGCTTGTTGATGATCAACATGAATTGGGGCGAAAGTGCTTTGATGCAAGTTGATCTGAAGGCCTGTAGCTCTGAGAAAGCCGAAAGGACGTTCTTTAGGTTGATGGTGTTTTCTTCAGAGGCGCGAGGGAATACGGGTATCGTTGGCAATTGGAGAATATGACATGAAAGGGAGTCATCAAGGGGATGAGAGAGCAGGCCATCCTCGCAGAACATTGGCCACGATGTTGTACGGGGACAGAGGGTCTCCCTGTTTGAGACCATGACGACATTGGATCCACCTGTCAGGTTTTCCATTAAGAAGGATGGCGGATTGACTTGTGGAGTTAACGTTGCGGATCCAGAGACAATAAATGCTGGGGAAACCTTTGGCACGAAGAATACGGTCCCAGCTAACAGAGTCAAAAGCCTTTTGGAAATCAAGTTTGAGGACAATGACAGTACTCTCCCGTTTGAAACAAGATTGAACAATGTCTGCTGCATAGATAGAATTATCGGAGATTGATCTTCCTTTTTCAATGCCAGTTTGGTCTGGGCTAATCAGCAGAGGGATCGAAGGCTGCAGCCAGTTAGTAAGGCATTTGGAGCCCAATTTAACAGAACGGTTTTGAAGAGAGATAGGGCGAAACTGATCAGGCCTGGCGACACCTAGTTGTTTAGGAATAAGGATGCTAATTATTTGTCTTTAACCGTTTAGTCTATTTTCGTCAGAGCTGCATTTTATGGATGTCATAACTTCTAGCTGCTAGAGCTTCTGTTCGCTGATACTTTTCTTTGTCATCTATAACAGAGTCATGCGGGCCTTTTCAACCTATGCATTGTTGTTCTGGTTGCAGTGAATGGAAGGCTTATTATCGAGAACTTAATGAAGGTTCTTATCCGCCTTTTCTCATCTGCCAAATATATACAATCCCCTTAACTTAATGGAAGTCTTTTTCTCCTGATGCTTTTTGCAGTATGGCTTTTAATACGAGCTGACTTTTGGTTTAACTCTAGATCATTGCGTGATTGGCCACTTCTAATGTGCTGGTAATGTTCAGTTCTGCTATAGTGTATACCACTCTGCTTGTTTAATGCGCTCGATCTTCCTTACGATTTCTTATTCCAGCCTTACTCTGCCAGCCTTCCCCCTGGGCGCATTTGCAGTTGAAAAGTTGGCGTTCCGTAATGTTATTACTGATGCTGTAAGCCAATACCCTCTTAACTATGTATAACGTATCTTTCGTTACTGATACTCTGTATTCTGACAAACAGTTTATGAAGTAGTCCATGTCTTTTTGGATCTTGAGTTCTCTTGTTCAAGCTATCATTTCTTCATAGTTTTGTACTCTGCACCAAGTAAACACCGATTTTTTGTTCATTTATTGCAGGTTGCTACCTTTCTCCATGTCTTTCTTACAACTGCTGAAATTGTATATCCAGTCCTTGTCATTCTTATGTAAGGACATGCATCTTTTCGAATATCTGGTGGATTATGCATTTTGTGCAATGGAACAAACACTAATTACCCTAGATCTAATATAAAGTAATACTCTGAATTCTCATTGCTTTATTGGTCATGGGAGAAGCCCAATATATAGGAGGAATAACTTGGCTGACAACCCGACTCAAAGGAAATACAATCTGGACTCTGAAACGGATCTAATCTGGACTCTGAACCTAAAACGAATCTGAACCTAACAAACCTCTGCGTCTAATACGAATCTAAACCTAATTAGTTAAGGAATCCTAGCCACTTTAGGTTGGACCAGGGGATGGTGCGGCCAGGGCTGAGGCCCTCTGACCACATGTAGTTCTCCACATAACATGCAACAAGAGATCTTTCATCTATTTGTCAAGAATGTCACATAGAGGCAGAACAAAGTACATAAACACATATACCCTATGTCAAATGTGAATGCTATTTTATAGGTTTTTTCTTGGAATTTAGTTTCATTTGAAACTCTCAAAATTAAAGCTTTTGGAACAATAGATGATATCTTTGTTTTGCATTGTCCTAATACCACATCCTGCACTTGGTTCAGGTGTGATTCAGCGGTTGTGTCTGGTTTTTTGTTGATGTTTATTGCCTGCATTGTTTGCCTGAAGCTTGTATCTTTTGCACATACAAACCATGACATAAGGCAATTAACCATAAGCGATAAGAAGGTATGTTTCCATCACTATCCTTTTCTTTTATATGCTTTAATACTCTGTTTGGACGAGGTGGATTGGGCCACAGCCAAGAAGGGTAGCAGATAGTGACATTTCTTCTTATTTTGCGTACAAATATATCTGAAATTTTACCCAACACTATCATAATCCTACACCGTGTAGTATTTTGGTCAAAGTTATCTCCACATAGTCGACGTGTATTTAGGGAGAAAATTAAATGATAGTTGTATCAGAACAAATTACATGACCAACTTCAGTAATGCTTCAGTTTCAAATGCTATAAGTTATACATTCTACCCACATAAATGACTCTTGAATGGATTTGGTTGTTTAGTTCCTCTAATATTCGCGGAACGCTGCTTCTGTTCCTGTGTTCTTTTTCTGTGCAGTCTTTTTTATTTTGGTTCTATTGCCATATAATTAATCTGTGTTTTGCTTCACAATAATTCACCATCTATTAGGTTGATAATGCATTCAGCACAGCTGACATGGATAATTTACAAGCTCCAACTTTGGGGAGTCTAATATACTTCATGATGGCTCCAACACTGTGCTATCAGGTATTTTGATTATCGGCAATTCCAAATCAGTCGTGCAAACCCTAACTTTTGAATGGTGGTTATTCTGATTTGGATGTTTTGATAATTGTTTTGACTATATTTTGATAATTCCATATCATATTCATGTCATATTTGGTAGAGGAACCACCATGCATTGTTTCTTATGCCTGTTACTGTCTATACCATATTTGTTTCCTTTTATCTTAACAACATCGTCACATTCTCCTACATAATCTCGAAGGGTGGAAATGTTTCTCTACAAAGAATGTGATACAAAATTTGAAGTTCACATGCTTGTAGGGTTTCGAACAGGTTCTTCTTGACATGTATCCTCTTGTCAGTGTACTTCCATCTGAACCTGCTTCCAGACCTTATAGAAAGTGGCATTGTGGTGTGATAATCTAGCCTATCCAACCAGCCTTTCCTGTTTGAGTGTTTCTTTGACCCGCTTTTGTTTACTTTCGTGACTATTTTTCACAAGAGGACTATAAAATAAGCACACCACGTCACAGTTCAGCAACCGCAGACAAAGCCTTAGAAAATTCCGTTACTCTGAGCCTCTTTTTTGCCAGTTTTGATTCCAGTTTAGTGTCATTACATATTCGATTTGTACATTTCACTCAGTCATCAATAACCCAACATCTTGCTGGAAATCTTCATATACAATGTCAACCTAGAGGTCTCGAGTTAATAATGTTAGTGAGAATAAACTGTAGTCAGTATTCAGTTTCATTAGTCTGTTGACTGGCACTGACAATATTATATGCTCTTGTTTGGATCTTTGTATTATTAGAGATATTTATAAATTTCTTAAAATTTAACGTATATTTCCACCTCGATGCGAAAGGGAATGTAGCAGGTTATCCTGTTAAAATGAGCTAACTGTTAGTATTAATCATGCAGCCAAGCTATCCCCGAACTTTATATGTTAGAAAAGGGTGGCTGATTCGTCAAATTATTCTGTACTTGATATTTACTGGCATTCAAGGCTTCATCATTGAGCAAGTAAGCAATTTATCTTCGTATGTCTCACGAAATACTCAATGTGGTTCTTAATCATCTATTGTTCTTCTTGAAATCGCAGTACATAAATCCAATTGTTGTGGACTCTCAACATCCATTAAAGGGAGGACTTCTAAATGCCGTAGAGACTGTTCTGAGGCTCTCATTACCGAATGTTTACTTGTGGCTTTGCATGTTCTATTGCTTTTTCCATCTCTGGTAAATTCCTATTGGTTGACATTCAAATTGATCGCAGGACAGCAGGATGCAAGTCTTTTTGTTCTTGAATTTGTACTCGAGATTATCCATCGTAGGAAATAGTAGCTCTTGACACTCTTAATAATGCAGATTTTCAGTTTATACTACATTGTATTACACAGGTTAAATATACTTGCTGAGATTCTTCGTTTTGGTGACCGTGAATTCTACAAAGACTGGTGGAATGCAAAAACAATTGATGAGGTGAAATACAAGACTTTTTCAAGCTAGTCTTATTTTTTCCCCTTCTCACCAACAGACCTAATGTTGTGTATAATGTTTACTTCTGGTGCATGTATTTATCTACTCGGATGGTATTAGTATTGGAGAAAATGGAACATGGTATGCCTCTTTTCTCTACCATGCTACTTTCTTGCAAGCTGCTTGCAATTAGTGACCATATGTGTCCATAATTTTGCATTTATTTCCGACAGAGTTAGAATGTTTATCCTATTCAAAGAAACATGAGAATATGACAATCTCAAAGACAAGAAAACCACATTTTCTATGTTAAAACTTGACCAAGTTTTGTGTAGATAAAGAAGTGGCAAATACCTCGAAGTTTATTGATTTATGCTATATATCGCTTACTGTTTGTCCATTAATGTGTTTATCCATTTTTAACTATTTTTATTGATGTCTACATTCACAGCCCGTGCATAAATGGATTGTTCGTCATATATATTTTCCTTGCATGCGCAGTGGTATATCAAAGGTAAACTGCTAGATGTTAGACTGCTATGATCTGCATGCCTTGGACATAGTTTAAACTGGATCCTTTGTGCTGTTTTTCTTGCAGGAAGTTGCAGTCTTTATATCATTTTTTGTATCTGCCGTGCTCCATGAGGTAAACATGCCCCCTTTGCTCGGGCACTTCGTATATCCACCATAGTTATTGAGCCCTCTTTTGATACAAGTTGGTGCTGAGCTTATAAGAATGAAATTTGGCTGTTGTGTGGTCATGTCGAAAAATGAATGTTGCTGTTGTGTGGTTATGTCGTCCTTTTTATGTTGTTCAATTAAGTAACAAGTCGGCCTGTTTTGAGTAACTCATGATGCCTTTTCTTAATTAATGTACACCAGCTATGTGTTGCTGTCCCCTGCCGAATTGTCAAGTTCTGGGCATTCTTAGGGATCATGCTGCAGGTATGTCAAAATTTATGCTGCATGATAGGATGATGTGCTGTTACTTTCTAATTAAACATATACTATCTAATACTATGAACTTTGCTTATACTATCTCCCTTTCTCCCTTGTTAACAGATCCCCCTTATCATATTGACATCATACCTCAAAAGCAAATTCAGAGACACAATGGTTAGGCATCTTCCTCTTTTCCCACTAAAAAGGATTCTAATTTGCTGTCGACCAGTTCTGATTTGTGCCACCTTCAACAGGCTGGCAACATGATATTTTGGTTCTTTTTCTGCATCTACGGGCAGCCTATGTGCGTTCTCCTGTACTACCATGATGTGATGAATAGGATTGCGAAGACTGGATAGAAGCACACATACCGCTTCTTCTGTTCCGTTTTTAGCAAAAGTGTACACCATGGAGTCGCATAATTTCCATCACTTTGGCTTACAGCCTACCAATCTTGATTGGAAAATCTAGTAGATAATTTTACGATCTTTTGTGGCGGGTGGTTGCTGGCTTGTACCTGTACATAAGCTTCTTTTATGATATAGAATCCCGCCTAATTGCTGGCGGATGATATTTTCTCTAGAAATGGAGGCTTTATTTTCGTCGGCATGTGCATTTTACAACCTTAATTATATCATCATTGCTTACAAATTATTTAAAGATGGCCTAATAGATAGTGAAAGACTTATCTCCAGCGGCGCTCTTGGAAATATGTTCGGCACCCTCACAACCCCTAAAATTGTGTCCGTTTTGGGGGTGCTAGACACATGCCTGACACAATGAGGGTGTTGCCCCTAACGCCACCCTCTGAAATGGCAGCTTCTATATATTTGATGATTTCCATCAATATGTCATATTTCTTTCTATAAATCATATAAAACCTATTTGCAAGTTCTAGGAAAACAACACGTGATAATTGAACTACTCAATCCCTCTGAGCGTGCAGAGTTGATCATAAATTTGTGAGTTGAGTAAATGTCGGAAAACCATCACATTTGGGGCGGTGGTGTCACATAACCACCACCTTTGACAAGATTGACACATAACCACCACTTTTAGAGCTGGTTTGCGATGCAGAGCACTAATCGTCAAATTTTAGTGTGTTAAACCGTTTTCTGACGTTTCTCTCTCC
The DNA here is from genome assembly GCA_012064385.1 of Puccinellia tenuiflora. Classification (NCBI taxonomy): domain Eukaryota; kingdom Viridiplantae; phylum Streptophyta; class Magnoliopsida; order Poales; family Poaceae; genus Puccinellia; species Puccinellia tenuiflora. Next base: position 534,610 of record QRDG01000090.1, read on the forward strand.
TACGTGCTAAAGAGAGACGGTGGAAGCTAACGGCCGTTAAATTGGACGTAGAGCCCACCTGGCATCATCTGCGCTCTCACCATTCCTGTCTTGTGGGCATTATATCAAACACCTTCAGTGCAACATGGGGATGAGCCTGCTCGCGTCCATTGACAACCACGGCGGGCACCTTCTTCCGAGAACGGGAGGGATCCGGTGAGGATCACATGTCGCGAAGCATCTTCGGCGCGGTGGAACCCCTGTCGGCGCGAAGAGCTCTTCGTGAGCATGGTCATCGGCGCTGAAAGAACATCTCTTAGTTTTGGTGATTTAATGACAACACACTTTGTGTGCTAATCATCTCTTTTAGGTTGTTGGATTTCAGGTTCAGATGATGATTAAACCAAGTCGGTGAAAAGATCGAAGACGGAGGTGTGCAACAAAGTCGCCGGGCTTTTCTGCCAAATAGGCCCGGAAATTCCGGTGCTCCTGGCCGGAAGTTCCAGCCTAAGGGAAACGGGGCTAAGTCCTTTTTGGCGTACCCCACGGTAGGGGTACCGGAACTTTGGTCCGGAAGTTCACCCGGATATTTTCGGGGGTCCAGAAGTTCCGGCTTGGTGGCCGGAAGTTCCGGCCCTGGAAAAATCCGGGCAAGCAAATGGCTAAGTCATTTGTGGGAACCCTCGCGGGAGGGGTCCCGGAACTTTCGACCGGAGGTTCGATCGGAAATTTCCGGCAGTCCGGAAGTTTCGGCCTAATGGCCGGAAGTTCCGGCCCTGAGAAATTTCTGGGGCCGAAAATGGCTAAGTCTTTCCCGGATCCCCTCGCGGTAGGGGGTCCGGAAGTTTGGCCCGGAGATTCTCCCCGGAGATATCCGGTGCCCCGGAAGTTCCGGCCCTTGCACCGGAAGTTCCGGCCTCCACCGGAAGTTCCAGGGTTAAGTGGCCGGAAATATCCGGCCCGCCGCAGGATAACGGTCAGATTTTGTGGAGGGGTATAAATACCCCTCCACCCACCTCTAGCCAGCTAGCTTTTGAAACTCTCTCTCCTCCATTAATGCAAAAGCTCAAATCGATGAGATCTCCCAATCCCTCCAACCAAACTTGCTCAAACTTGGAGGATTGAAGGAGAAGGCCTCGATCTACATGTTCACCAAGCCGTTCTTCATTTCCCCCTCATCCACTTGAGGAATTTCGTTTCTAGGGTTTGCTTGTAATCTCTAGATTCGTCTTGCTTACTACTTGTTGTAATTGTGACAAATTTGTTGATTTGGGAGCCCTCGATTAAGTTGTGGGTGTGTGTGTGCCCCAAGAACGTTGTAAAGACTCCGGATTCCGCCTTGAGGGACTCCGATAGTGGAAGGTGGACCGAGCCTTTGTGGCGAGGTTCATCGGAGAATAGGGTGAGGCCTTTGTGGCGTTGAGTGGGCCTTTGTGGCGAGCTCACACCCCTCCAACGAGACGTACTCCCTTAACAAGGAGGAACTCGGGAATACATCTTTGCCTCCGTGTGCTTCTACTTTCGGTTATCTCTATCCCTTAGTTACCTTTACTTGTACCATGTTAATTGCCTAGTGGTAGTTGCTAGCTTGTCATATAGGTAAATTCATCGTAGTTGCATATCTAGAGAATTTACCTTTGTGTCAAGCCTCAATCAAAAAAGAATTAAAATTTGGTGTAGCACCTATTCACCCCCCCCCCCTCTAGGTGCCCATACGATCCTTTCAATTGGTATCAGAGCCTTGGCTCATTAATTAGGCTTCACCGCCTAAGAGAGTATGGCACCCGAGAGTGGAGCCGGAGGCCACTATTAGCGGAGTCTTCGTAGATGACTTCAAGAAATTGGAGGCATCCATGGGTGTTCAAATGGAAGAATTGTGTGCAATGATGGTGCAACTCTTGAATGCTAATAAAGTCTCCGCATCTCCCTCCCTTGTGGTTAACGCTTCCGCCACTCAAGTTGAGGAGGGTGAAGGAACTAAAGAATCCCCTCCTAAAATTGATGGTGGGAAGGTGGAGCATGCGGTTCCGTTTGTGTACTCCGTCGACCCACCTATCCCGCATCCTCATATAAACAATAGGGGTGACCCACCTAGGCTTAATCCATCTTGTTTTTCTAATTAGCTATTTCTTATGAGATCTCATGTCAAGAGTGCTTCGATCGAGCTATGGAGAATCATCGAGGTTGGATTCAAGGCCGTCGACCCAAACAACATGACAAGAAGAGAGATTGTGGATTGCCAACTCAATGACTTGGCCCTCAACATGATTCAAACCGCCGTGGGGGAAAAGGACATGGCTCACATCGAACTTGCCACCACTGCCAAAGAAGCTTGGGAGACTCTCTCTGAAGTGCTTGTTGGCAATGAGAGTATAAAGAGGAATAGATTTAAAGCTCTGAGCAACCAAGCAGAGGGATTTTTCATGGTAGAAGGTGAAGACCATGAAGACATGTTTCGAAGACTCAAAGACCATTGCCACTCAATTTAGAGCTCTTGGAGCCACCTATGTGGATGATGCTTGGATCAAGAGGAAGTATGTGAGTGCCCTTATGCCTTTTGAGCCCACTGACTTAAAAGTCTCCAAGGAAGGCACAACTATCACCTCATGTCTTCAAATGAAGTTATGCAAGAGATGGCGGCATTCAAGGTGGCCGCCAAGAATGCCGAAGATGCTCGTGCCCGGGCCATTGGAATGCACAAAGGAACTTCGCTTGCTTTGAAGGCCAAGGTTGTGGTGCAAGACGAAGATGTTGAGACACAAGAAGATGTGTCACATTGGCATCCCAAAGATCTTGAAGATATTCTCAAGGACTACTCCGCTCTCACATCAAGAGCCTTTTGGAAGAGTCTGTCCAAGGCAAAGGAGCTTGTTAACAAGTCAAGGAAGGAGGGTTGACAAAGGGTTCGTTCTTGCTACAATTGTCAAGATCTATATGACTTTGTGGCCGACTGTCCGTTTGAGAATCGTGAACATCATGGAGGGAAGCTTGTTCGCAAGGACAAGTCAAAGATCAATCATAAGAAACCATTCTTCAAGAAGAATTCCAACAACAAGAAGCCCCCAAGAATTGTGTTGCTTGCACAATTCTAGTACTCATCCGGGAAGAAGAAGAAGAAGAAGAAGAAGAAGAAGAAGAAACCACAAGGTGAAACCAAGAAGCATTTTGAAGCTCTCATGAGCCAATATGGTGAGGCTCAAGAGATGCTTGAGGTCAAGGGTAAGATTGAAAGAGAGGATGCTATGGAAATTGCACCCTTGAAAGATAATCTTGAGGAATAGCATGAGCTTAGGGTTTCTCTTGAGGAACAATTAGAATCTATAGAAGAGTCAAATGATTTAATTGTTGCTAAGCTCATTAAAGAACGTGACCATGCAATTGCTAAATACAAAGCATGTAAGAAAGAAAAGGTCGAGCTTGGTGTTGGTCATTCTAGACTAACCGAGGAGCTAGAGAAACTTTCCAAGGCTCACAAGGCATTGGAGAGTGAACACTCTACCCTCACCAAGTCGCTTGAACAACTTCAAGCTCAACCGTCTAAAACTGATACGCCTAGTTCCTCCACTACTACTGCTTGTGATTATGCAAATATTATTGAGAAAAATGCTAGGTTGAAGATCAATCTTGCTAAAGCCATCTCCCTAGGCAAGAAACCCTTTGTTACTTCACAAAAGGGGAGAAGTGGTGTTGGCCTTGTTGAGGAGGAAACGAAGAAAGAGAGCTTCATGAAAGATGTCAGGGCTCCGCAAGCTAAGAAGCCTCCTCAAGCAAAGAAGGCCAACATTACTAGTGGTGGTGCCACAAGGGGCAAAACCACTAGTGATGACTTTGCGGGAAAGACTAACCCCCACTATATTTTATATGTTGATTATTATGGGATGTCTATGCTAAATTTGTTGGTCCTAGAAATGTATCTATTGCTCATTCTATTTGGGTTCCTAAGACCCTTGTTGCTAACAAAAGAGGACCCATTGCAAAATGGGTACCTAAATCAAAGCAATGATTTCTTATAGGACTATGCTTCCGGTGGGTCAAAATGGGTGCTTGATAGTGGATGCACAAGTCATATGACCGGAAGCAAAGAGATAATGACGGAGATGAGACCAAATCTAAATCATGCAACCATCACTTATGGGGATCGATCAAAATCCGAGGTAACGGGTTTTGGCAAGGCGGTAGTCACTAGGGATATCACCCTAGTGAATGTCATGCTTGTTAAAACCCTTGGTTATAATTTACGTTCCGTTCGAGCACTTACTAAGATGGGCTTTGCCGTCTTTACTGATATTGATATTGTGGTACTCTTGTGGAGCAAGACTCTAAAGGTCGCTTTCATTGGGTACGTCGAAAATGATTTGTTCATGGTTGACTTTTTGGGGAAAACCACTTCAAATTCGATGTGCCTTTTTGGAAAGGCCGACGTGGGTTGGTTGTGGCATCGCCGCTTGGCCCATGTCAACATGAGAACTTTGCAAAGTCTTCACAAGGGTGGCTACATTCTCAGACTAAAAGAAAATGTCTCTTTTGCCGTAGGGCTTGTGTTGAAGGAAAGATGCATGATTCTCCCCATCCTAGCAAGAATATTATTTCATCCAAGAGGATCTTGGAGCTCCTCCATGTGGATCTTTTTGGTGCCGTTCCCGAAGCAAGTCTTGGTGGGAAGAAGTATTGCTTGGTGATTGTTGATGACTATTCAAGATTCACTTGGGTTTATTTCTTCAAGTCGAAGAGTGAGACCCAACAAACCTTCATCGACTTCTCCATTGAAATGCAACATCAACACAATGTCCCCATATTGGTAATTAGAAGTGACAATGGCTCCGAGTTCAAGAACTACACTCTCAATGAATTTCTTAGTGAAGAGGGTATTCGTCATCAATATTCCGCAACTTATACCCCTCAACAAAATGGTGTAGCCGAGAGGAAGAACCGGACTCTTATGGATATGGTCCATGTTAGCGGAGTTTAAGTCTCCGTTGAGCTTTTGGGCGGAGGCTATATCCACTGCGTGTCACTCATCCAACTGGCTCTACTTCCGCAAAGGGTTGAACAAGACTCCCTATGAGATCCTCACCGGCAACAAACCTAACATCTCCTACTTCCGTGTTTTCGCTTGTAAGTGTTTTTATTTAATCAAAGGTTGTCGCTTAACTAAATTCGAATCCAAATCAGTAGAGGGTATCTTTGTCGGTTACGGTGCCGAATCCCACACTTATAGAATCTATGACAAAGCCACATGACGTATCATAGAATCTTGTAGTGTGGCGTTCGAAGAAAATGACGGCTCCCAAGTGGCGCAATTTCATGTTTCCGATGTAGATGATGAAATTCCTCAAGAAGCCATAAGACTCCTTATAGCCGCCACTGTTCGTGGTATGGCACAGTTGTAACCGAATCCTCTTTAATTCAGTAATAGAACACGAATTCCGGTGCTATTTCTCTCTGTTCTTGGTTCCTGAAGCTTTTATAGTTGTTTTAGTTTAGCTGGGTGTATCAATTGGTATCAGAGCAAGCCGATCCTCGGCCAGATTTTTTCCAATTCCACCAAAGTTCTCATCTCGGAGGCGATTCGATTTGGTGTGTCGGGGTGGTTAGGCCCTCTTGTAAAATCCCACCCTCCTCACCCATCTCGCGGCGGCGGAGTGTTGGTCGACGGTGGCGTTGGGCGGCGCGTCTTTATGACGGTCGACGGTGGCGGCTTGGCGGCGGTGGCACAGCTCGGGTGTAGATTGAGTCGTCCTCGCGGTTGCTAGAGAACAATTCTTTAGCGGTAAAATTCCGTGGAGGAGTTCGATCTGTACACCATCGGTGGCGAGGAGTGCTGGTGGCGGAAGGGGCACGAGATCTGGCAAGGGTTCAAGGTACATCCTTGGTAAAATTCCGTAGCCTTTCTCTTTCCCAAGGAGGCGAGACGTTAGTGATGGCGGCACCCAGTGATTCACAAGACACTGGTGTGTTGGAAATGAAATCCGTGCAGCTCGACATTCTTACACTACAGTAGAATAGGGAAGAGGATAGGCAAGAATTCCTGGAGTTGAAGTAGACTGTCAACAAAAACTTTGCAAGTATTCAAACCAATTTCACCAACATCCAGACCAACCTCGAGCGTCTGTTTGCGGCTCGGAAAGGAGAGGCCTTGGAACAATTCACTGGAAACCAGGACAGTAGCACTCCTGAAACTCCTCGAAATATGCAAGGCTTGTCAGCAACTTCGGTCAAACAACAACACGCATCTCAGAAACAACAAGCAAACCAAACTATGCATGATGGCAACGGCAAGGAACTGAATTTGGATTGCACTCCCAAAGTTCCCTATCGACACCCTCACTTCGGGCAAGTAACCACAGCAGTACATGTTGCTCCTGGTACTGTTGCACTAGCGACAACCACACCCAATGTTCACGCTGAACATTAGGAGGAAGAAGAACCAGACGATTTGGTCAACAGAAGAATTGGTATTGCAAGAAACAGACTTCAGTTCCTAGCGCTGGATAACAGAAGAACAACACCAGTAGTGAAACCTGCAAAAATGAACATCCCTGAGTTTGATGGCACTGATGCAGATTCGTGGATTCAGACCATTGAACTGTATTTCGATTCAGCTCATACACCACTGGAACAAAGAACTGAAGTGGCAATTACTTACCTTAAGGCAGAGGCTATACAATGGTTGCGTGGTACTGGATATGTGGCTACAAATGTGCCATGGCACAGGTTCTGCAGCTACATAACTGAAAGATTTGCAGAGACTTCAATCTGTGATAATGTGAGAGCATTCCATAACTTGACACAAGCATCCATAGTTGCTGCTTATATCCAAAAATTTGAAGCTGCCCTTAACTTAATGAGAAGAGATAATCCTGGCCTGCCCGATGACTATTATGTCAATAGCTTTATTTCTGGTCCGACAGACAATATCCAAGCCCACCTGCAGTGTCACAAACCTGAAAATATGCAGAGAGAATGTGGATGGCAAGGAGAATTGAGCTAGCAAACCCTCCAAGGAAAGCAGCTTATCCACAACAATACATAGTTAGACGTTCTGTAAATGTGGAGACAAAACCACAACAGCCACTTTCCATAGCAATAGCTATTGAACAAGCCAAACTTAAGAATATGTGCTACAAGTGCAAGGAACCTTGGTTCCCAGGTCATAAGAAAGTATGAAAAATAACCAACAAAGCACAAATACAGGCCCTGCAAGCTGAAACTCAAGAAATTGTGTATATTCATGAAGACTCTGACAGTGAAGGAGAACTTGAGAACCTACCACAAGGAGAATTAGAATTATCACTGCATGCTCTGCCAGGCATCAAATCAAGCAAGCATGCTTTTATCCTCTCTATCGAAGTGGGCAACCAAGTGGCAACAACATTGGTAGATACTGACAGCACAACAACTTTCATGACTCCTGCTTTTGCTAGATTAGCACAGTGTGCCACAATACCTAGTCCCATAATGAAAGTCACAATAGCCAATGGAGAAATACTGTGGACTGAATTTGCCTGCAATGATTGTGCATACACAATTCAGGGCACAGATTTCACCTCGGATTTTAAAATCCTGCAACTCACGAGTTATGACATCATATTGGGAGCTGATTGGATTTATAATTACAGTCCTATAACACTTGATTACAAGAGGATGACACTTACTGCAACTCTGCCTAATGGAAAAGAACTACCTTTGCTGATGACAGTTTCCCCCTTTCCAAAGATATAAAGGAAAGTAAATGGAACACCAAATTACTCTCTCAGTCCATTTGTGGAGTTGTCTTGCTCATTAAGCCAGTACTGGATGAAAGTTGAGGATACTCACAACAAAGATATAAGAGGCATTCTGAATGAATACAACTCGGTTTTCTCTGAACCTTCTGCCTTACCACCCAAAAGGCAATGTGACCATGCTATACCTTTAAACCCTGAAGCACCAGTGATAAATCAGAGGCCATACAGATTGCCCCATCACCAAAAAACAGTGATGGAAGAGATAGAACAGGATTTACTTCGAAAAGGAATAATCAGGGATAACACCAGCCCTTACTCCTCCCCAGCAATTGTAATCAAGAAGAAAGACAACACTTGGAGAAAATGCACTGACTATAGGAAATTGAATATGCAAACAGTTAAGAACAAGTATCCTATACCAATCATTGAAGATTTATTGGATGAATTACATGGGGTAGAATTTTTTCCAAGATCGACCTAAGAAGTGGATACCACCAAATCTGTATGAAAGAGGAGGATATTGCTAAAACAGCTTTCACAACACACCAAGGACACTATGAGTCTGTTGTAATGCCCTTTGGGCTCACCAATGCCCCAGCAACATTCCAGCAGCTCATGAACTCTATTCTAGCTCCTACCCTGAGGAAGTTCACACTTGTGTTCTTTGACGACATATTGGTTTATAGCAAAACATTACAAGAACATTGTTTCCACCTGAAACAAGTGCTGGAAATACTGAAGAAAAATCAATTGTATGCCAAGCTATCCAAGTGCAACTTTGCCCAGAGAAAGGGAGAAGCAATAGACCCACAAAAAATATTACCCATCTAAGAGGAGTGTTGGGCTTAATTGGATACTACAGGAGATACATTGCCGATTATGGAATAATTTGCCGACCTTTATATGATGCCCTCAAGAAGTACAATTTCATATGGACAGAGAAACAAGAAGTTGCATTTCAGCTACTTAAACAAAAAATGACATCCCCACCTGTCCTGGCAATGCCAAAATTTGCCCTCCCATTCACACTGGAGGCTGATGCTTCAGATCAAGGAATAGGAGCAGTTCTCATGCAACAGGGCAAGCCCATCTCCTTTATGAGTAAATCATTGGGCCCTAAATCTTCTGGCCTATCAACTTATGACAAGGAAGCAATGGCTATAATAGAAGCGCTGGAAAAGTGGAAGCACTATTCGGTGCTACTTCCCTGATCATTAGAACTGACCAACAGAGTCAGAAATACATTCAGGACCAGAAGCTCACACAGGGCATACAACAGAAATTGCTAGTCAAACAGCTGGGATACAATTACACTATTGAGTACAAGAAAGGAAAATAAAATGTGGTGGCTGATGCACTTTCCAGAATTAAACACAAGTTGTTGACTATATTTACTAGTGCAACAATACCAATGTGGGCAACAGAAATTGGAAATTCTTATTCACTAGACACCAAGTGCAAGGAGCTGATCCAGCAGCTAACAGTATCTCCTACCGCAGTTACCAATTTCACATACTCAAATGGCATCCTGAGATACAAAGGCAAGATTCTCATTGGAGCTCCACTGAGCTCGGAACAAAACTCATTACTTCCCTTCATACATCTGAGTTGGGAGGTCATTCTGGTGAAAAGGTAACATACCAGAGAATCAAATTACTCTTCCATTGGCTTGGCTTGAAACAACATGTGATCCAATTCGTAAAGCAATGCCCAGTCTGTCATTTAAATAAAAGTGAGCACTGTAAGTACCCTGGTCTACTGCAACCTCTACCTGTGCCTGAATTTTCTTGGACACACATCAGTATGTATTTTGTAGAAGGACTCCCCATTTCTGAAAACAAAGATATTATACTGGTGGTAGTAGACATATTCACCAAATATGCACACTTCTTAGCCCTCAAGCATCCCATTAATGTCAAGACAGTTGCCAAGGCATTCACTGAAAATATATTCAAGCTCCATGGACTTCCTTCTGTAATTGTGACTGACAGAGACAGGGTCTTTACAAGTAACCTCTGGCAGGACTTGTTCAAGTCATTAGGAGTAAAATTGCACTTCAGCACCTCCTACCATCCCCAAACAGATGGACAGACTGAGAGGGTTAACCAATGCCTAGAAAACTACCTCAGAAACATGGCTTTTCTTCAGCCCATGAAATGGCACCAGTGGTTAGCCTTAGCAGAATGGTGGTATAACACCATAGAAGTGAAAGGGTCCTGGAGGTGGGCGATATGGTATACCCAAGCTATAGCCTTATCGATACACCTCCCTTAGCATTCATAGATGACTCAAGCTTCACTCCAAATATTATGGACCGTTTCCGAGTTCTAGCAAAAGTTGGCAATACGTCTTACAAGCTACTTCTCCCAGAGGGATGTCAACTTCACCACACCTTCCATGTGAGCCAGCTGAAGAAACATTTGGGGCCTAAGGCCGTACCTAGTCCTCACCATCCCCTACTGAACCCAGATGGCACAATCCTCTTGGCTCCTGAAGCTTTGCTTGAAAGAAAATTAATCCCTCGAGTTCAAGGATCTACTTCAGTACCAGTGGTGCAGTGGCTTATCAAATGGGCAAAGCTACCTGCTAATCAAGCTACATGGGAAGATGCTGCTTTTATTCAGAAGGTTTTCCCTGAATTCCACCCTTGAGGACAAGTCTGTTGTGAACAGGGGGAGTTGTCACACCCCCAAGTGTGCCGGATGGGATACCAAGCGTTGATCCTCCATCCAATGGCGGTGACTAATTGAAGTGTCGCTATTTCAAACTAGCTTTCCAGCTAGAGCTCGTCCGCGCCAACCACTCTCTTGTTTGTCGTGATCCTCTTCCTTTCTATTTAGCCCGAGGCGGCCTTGTAATCAATCTATCGAAGAATTAGGGTTCCCCCTTTATAGCCGCCACTGTTCGTGGTATGGCACAGTTGTAACTGAATCCTCTTTAATTCAGTAATAGAACTTGAATTCCGGTGCTATTTCGCTCTGTTCTTGGTTCCTGAAGCTTTTATAGTTGTTTTAGTATAGCTAGGTGTATAAGGCGTCGGGTGAGGGCGTGGCGTGAGCGGCTCGAACGGGGTTGCGGCTCAGAGCACAGACGGATGATGCGGGCTTCAGCTCGCGTCGGCGCGTCGGGCCAGGGAGTGGCGTCGTCGGGGTCGTGGATGTGCGGGTTCCACTCCAGGATGTAGGGTCGCCGTACCGGTCGCTAATTCCGTGCAGCGTCTCCCCCTCCGCCACCATGATATCCCCTTGCACGCACGCCACCGTGCCACCACTTCCCCTTCCTCGCTGGCAGCCCCGAGTGTGCACACCAGCTGCACCGACAGCGTGAGGCACCACGACGCCGCGTCCGCCGGCACCGCCACTCGCGACCTCTCGCGGTGATTTTTAATAATACATTTTTTATTGTTTTTGAGAAATAATACGCCATTTCGAAATATTTGAAAAATAATACACCCTCGGCTTCGGTAAAGCCGAGCAGGCCCAGTCGGCCTCGCCCACGCCGAGCAGGTCGTGTCGGCTTCCTCCACGCCGAGCAGGTCGTGGATAAGACCGGGCCCGGCCTGCGCCGCACCCTGTCGGTCTGCGCGGCCTGCAGTCGGCCACGTCGACGCCGATAGGCCTGTCAGCCTTGGTGAAGCCGACCAGAACCTCGTCCATATCGCCCGCGCCCCTGCCGCTCCTCTTCCTTCTCATCTTCTTCCTCCACCGACGCTCTCTTTCCTCTCTCTCTCTTGAGTCCGTTTTCCTCTCATTTGTTGCCTCGTTTAGACTCGATTTTAGTTGATTTCCCACCCAAAAAATCATCCCCAAAGCAGTAGGCAGTTAGGAAATGCTTCGATATGTTGATGGGTTAGGTCATGGAGGCGATTTGGGGGTGGTATTAGGGGGCAACGGTGGAGATCTGGTGGAGCTTGGTGTTGGGCAAGGTTCGTGCTCCTGCCGGTGCTGCGCGTGGTGGTGTTGGTGGTGCTTGTTCTGCTACGGTGATTAAGTGCACGCTTGAAGGGTAATAATTTTTATAGATTGGTTATTTTATGTTAGATTAAAAATAGAATATTCGTTAGTAGTGCAAATATTTTGTTAGTGTCGGTCGGGCCAACGGTCGTGTAGTATAGTGGTATAGTTAGTAGTGCAAATAATTTGTTAGTGTCAATCCGATATTTGGGGGCAACAGTCGTAAAGTATAGTAATATATGTAGAGTTGGTCGTATAAATTATTTGTTCCGGTAGTAATTTTTTGTAATAGTTGGGCAGTATTTTTTTAATACGGTACGGTAGTTGACGAGTCTTATTATTATTTTTTTAGGTCAGCAGAGATGTCTACATTAGTAAGATTTTTTATGGTTCGGGTACTGTCCAAACAAATGATCAGGGAGTTGATCTGAGTGAGTTTTAGTTTGTGGACATGGATATGAATGCCCCTGCCACATGGTCCATTAGTCAGGCGAAAGACTGGTTGACAGGATGTTTAGGCCTTAATCTGTCTATATACACCGTCGGTGTGCATGCACTGTGGATGAAGTCCAGAACCAACGCCTTCTTTATTTTGAGGCCCGTAGAGGACACCTCTCAGTAGGTGCGATGGTTGCAAGGCTGCGAAAAAGGGGAATAAACCCTACGGCCTTAGTGCTTCCCGTCGAGAAGGAGATCAATCCCCCTGAAGGAGAGGGCGGGTACGATCCAGGCCAAAATAGTGAGTATATGTATAATTCTGAGTCAAATTATGGAGGTGGTGGTTATGAATCAGGGCAGAGCAGTCAGGTAGTTGGAGGACATGGTGATAGTGGCGAGGAAGCCAGTGTCGATGCAGCTAGTGGCGAGACAGATGGGGACGAGGTAAATGGGGAAATGCAAGGCCCAATGCAGAACCATATGGAAGAAGAAGAACAGATGGTGAAAGTGATAATGGTGATGAATCTGACGAGGGTAGTGAAGAAGAGGAGTTGCCTTTGCTTCATGCATGGAATCAGGACTTCACTAATTCAATGAATGTGAACGATGGCCACGATTCTACCTGGCAATATCGCCAGAACAACATGGCCAAAGGTGCTAGATATCAGGACAAGCAACATCTGAAGGACGCCATAATTCAGTGGGCAATTTCAACTAACAGGGTTTTGAAAACAACTGTGTCAAGTAAGCGATATCTGACAATGGAGTGTGAAGACATTAATTGTCCCGAAAGGGTGCACGGGTATATCCCTAATTATGACACAACATGGGTGGTGAGTGACTTGGTACTGCACACATGCCGTATTACAAGTATCCCCAAAGATCATCGCAACTTGTCTTCCACTCTTATTGCTCGGATGCTATACACGGAGATTGTGGAGAGCAAAACCATGGAAGTGAGGGCTATTATGCATAAAGTGAAGTTAAGGTGGGGTTACTAAATTGATTATGGCAAGGCTTGGAGGGCTAAGCAGAGTGCGCTTGAGAGCAGATTTGGGTCGTTCTTTGACTCATACGACTATGTGGTTCGTCTCCTGCACACACTGCTGGCCCGAAATCCAGGCACCTATGTAGACATCCAACACTTTTGGATGCCTGAGTTCCCAACGGTGAAGGTGCTGCGTCGAGTGTTCTGGTCTTTCGGTGTATGCATTGAAGCTTTTAGTCATTGTCAACCTATGATATGCGTTGATGGCACATTTCTCACTGGCAAGTACAGAGGTCAGATTTTGACAGCCATAGGTCAAGACGGGAACAATCAGGTCGTCCCACTCGCATTTTCCTTTGTGGAGAGTGAGAACACTGCAAGTTGGTTATGGTTCTTTAGGCAGTTGAAAATAGCTGTTGTGCATGACAAGCCGAATGTATGCGTCCTTCATGACATGCATGCAGGTATAATCAGTGCGATTAAGGCACTGCCAAATCCTAGTCCCGAGGAAGAAACTCCATGGCTGGACTTGTAGAGCCGTTGGTGCATGCGTCATTTGGGGGCAAATTTTTTTCACAGTTCAGACATAAAAACCTTATGAATTTATTCAAAAAACTGTGCAAGCAGAACCAAGAATGGAAGTACAATGTTATTCGTGGGTATTTGAATGACTTTACTAAGGAACATGCAAGATTGAGGAGACAGGCACAAGAGGTAGCTGTAGCAGCACATGCAGCTGCAGCGGCTTCACAGCAATCAACAGAAGCAATACCACTAATACCAGATCCTGTTGGGCTTTGTGACTTGCCAGGATTTGACACACCCGGTACAAGGAGGAAGGTTGGGAGAAGAATAAAAAACTTTGATTAGTGGATAAGAACGAGCCTTTGTAGAGGTGGTCTTTGCTTCACGACACACATGGAGCTAGGTACGGCATCATGACTACAAACCTGGCTGAAACATATAACTTTGTGCTGAGAGGAAGCAGGGCTTTACTACTGACTGCCATTGTCGAGGGTATTTTTCGTGGCACGTTGAATTATTTTAGAGATAGACGGCAGAAAGCTCACACGCATATGATAAACAACCCAAACACACCTTACTGTGACAAGATTATGAAGTACATGGATAATAAGATGGAAAAAGCTAGGACACACACATGTGTCGCCATTGGAAATGCAGAAAGGAGGTTTGAGGTGCGTTTACCTACTGACAAGTTTGGCTGTGGAAATGAGTTGAGGACGCATGAGGTGAAAATTGGTCTTGAACAACGGCCAACGTGTGAGTGCACTTCCAACAAACCAAAGTTGCTTCACCTGCCTTGCTCACATGTTCTTGCTTCTTGCGAACAGTTAGGCCTGGATGAAATCTTGTTTGTTTCTCCTTACTACATGAAAGAGGCTGTCTTGAATACTTGGACAGGTGAGATGCAGAGATTTCGAGCAATGGGTAACTTTAACACCGTTGTCCCTTCTGAAAGGCAATACATCCCCGACCCAAGTCTACTGTGGATAGGTGTAGGTAGGGCCGGTGGCCCAATTAGACAATGTTTCCTATGCAATAATTACGGACATAGAGACACTCATTGTCCATAGTTTGGTACTGGCGAAGCTACGTTTATTTTGTAATATGTGTGGAAATCTGTTTTATTTTTTTATGTCAAGTGTGCTACTATTTTAATTTGTAATAAGTGTGGAACTCTATTTTATGTCAAGTGTGCTACTATTTTAATTTGTAATAAGTGTGGAACTCTATTTTATTTGTTTATGTCAAGTGTGCTACTATTTTAATTTGTATTACATGTCTTAATGTTGGCAGAAATGGAGATGGAATAGCTACTTGACGCGGGTATTGACAGTAAGCATCGATCTACAATATTGCAGGAGCGCAATTTGGAGACCCTGGTTACTCGCACTCCAAAGAAAAACTAGATGATACACCCTTATGGGGTTGATAGGTATGTGTTTATTTATTTAGTTCTCCATCTCATGTGTAATTTAATGTGTTCAAGAAAAAAATATCGCTAATGTTTTCTAAACGTGCAGACTTAAGTGGGCTGGACTGTTACCTTTCGCGCGTCTAGTAGAGGCAACCGAAAGGTCTTCTCGTGTGACCATGGACCACTCTTTGCTCACCTGCTTAGTGGACAGATGGAGGCCAGAGACACACACGTTTCACTTTCGGTGGGGAGAGATGGCGCCAACTCTGCAGGATGTGTCGTACTTGCTCGGTCCCCCGTTAGCGGGTCGTCCCATTGTAACAGCCCCAGTTTGGCACCCTAAAACATGGGCCAAAATTTCACTTTTTGCCTTGCATTGCATCATGGCATACTTATTTAAATTGCCAAGTAAATTAAGCAAAATTTGGAAATTTAAAACAAAGAAAGCAAAACCCTTCCCAAAAATTTCAAACCAAATAAATTGCTCAAATTGTTGAAACCAAATTAATTTGAACTTCCAAATTGTTCAGGAAGTTCCAAGTTTAATTATTATAACAATTTGTCAAAATCCAATTATTGACAAGCAAAGATATAAAATTAAGAATCCAAAATTGGTTCAAATCAAATACTATTTTTGGAAACTAAGTTAGACTTTTCAAAAATTCAAAATAAAATATGGGGTGCTTCATTGTTATAATATGAGCCTCCATAAATATTTTCATAATTTATTGAATTGCGTAAATGCTCCAAATAAATGCTTTTTGCAATTATAAAAAATGACTATAATTAAATCCTATGAACAAATATGTCCAAAACCTTTTTATTTTGGAGCACCAAATTTTTGTGGGGCTTCTAGATGATGTTGAGAGCCCACATGAATTTTTGCAGAATTGTTGAAAATGGTTTAGGTCCTCTTTTAAATCACTAAAGCTTACTGTTGGATCGTTTTGCAATTTATTTAAATGAGACAGGGGGTTTTCACAAATTTTCTCCTTTTCTTATTTTTCCTCACCGTGGCCACCATGGCCATGGCACTGGTGCCATGCCGTCGCCGTGCCCATGTCGCCCTGCCCCACGCTCGGCCTGCTCCCAGGAGGACAAGGAGGACGCCCCCCACGACGCCGGCCTCTCGCTCTCCTTCTCCCCTCCTCACCTGCTCCCTCCCCCGTTGCTCTCTCTCTCCCGTCCTTCCGACATGGATCTCGCGCGCCCGCCGTCACATTGCCGCCACTAGAGGCCACCCCGAGTAAATCGGAGCGGGGCAGCAGACGCGCCTCTCATCCCTCTTCGTCCTGCTGCGAGGAATCGCTGCCAGGTCGATCCAATCGTCGACGGCACCGCGTTTTCCTCATCGACTTCCGCAATCCCGACCGAGCCGCCGTGGACCGCGCCGCCGCCACCGACCAACTCCGGCCTCCCCAAGCCCTGGCATGATGTCCAGAAGCCCTGCCGCGCCATCCTCTACCACCCCGTCGAGCGAATCGAGCCGGGACGCCCTCACCTGGGCGTGCTACGCCGCCTCCTCCCGCGCCGGCCCCCGCATGCTCAGCACGCCGCCGTCGTTCTCCCCCTCCTCCGCTCTCACCAAGCTCACGCACGCAGCGAGGGTAAGCACGCCGTCTTCGAGCACCTCCTTTTCCTCTCCCTTCCCCCTCCGTCGTCGCCTCCGCGCGCCACCGTGCCGGCGGTCACCGCCGCACGCCGCTGTCATGTCCATGCATATTTAAGCCACTTCTCTAATAGTTTAATAATTTATAAATAATGTGGTCACTAAGATAAATATGGGTTATTTCCAAATAATTGCAATAATTATTTGGAACTCCATTTAATTTGTTAAATAATTTAAATGTTGATATTATTGCATGAAATTGTCATGTCATCATGTGATTGTGCATTGCACCTTGTCTTCTTGTGATTTATTTGTTGTTTTGTATTATTTTGGGTATCGATAGATTCCGGAGTCGAGGGTCTCTCTACCTACCCCGACGAGCCGTACTACACGCCCCGGCAGCAAGGCAAGAGATAACCTAACCTTCTTGGCATCTAGCATCCTATTGTTTTATAAACTTATTTTATCCACCATAATATTGCATGCGATTCCAATGTCACTTTTGATCAAGATGTAGAGTATCCTATGAATGCATGTTTTTCCCCGAACCATCACATGTTTCCCCCTCCTATGAACCCTAGGTTTTATGTGTTGGCCGGAGACAAACATATAATTGTTGGATATATATGCTTAGTGATGCTTAGCCAAGCTTAGTCAAATGCTTTATGTCCGTTGGTTAAATTCCATAATTGTTGACATTGATGGAATGTTTCGGACATGGTGGTGAAGTGTGGTACTTAATTAATTTGCTTAAAAGGCTTGGGTGAGTTGCCATCGGGGATGGTGTTTTGCCTCACTCTTGCCCCTAGGTGCGAGTTCTTGTCTCTAGAACCAAGATCGAGCGTGCTTCCAAAGGTGGGGACATATGGAATCCCCTTTGACCGAATAATTTGTGAGGGGCTTGTCAAGGGTCCTCTAGTTTGCTATTTCCATTTGCGCGTGAGTTGTGTGGGTGGAAAAGAAACGATGAGGACGGTGGTGTTTAGGATGTGGCCGCGGGGCAGGGCGTTGGAGGCGCTGAACCTGTCCTTCCGCACACTGATGGTCCTTGAGTAAGCCTCATGCATTGTAAAGGTCTAACCGCGCCCGCTCGCTGGCCTTCCCCGGAAGAGGACCAATTAGGTGAGCCGGACGGTACCGATGGGTAAAATAGTACACCCCTGTAGGGTTTAATCTTTTCGAAAAGCCGTGTCCGCGGTTATGGACGACTTGGGAACGGATATACGAGACCATAGAGAATCTTAACCTAATTAAAATTTGGCAGCTAAAGGTTGCAATACAACGTGTGATAAAAGGTTCATTTCCTCGAGGGGGATTCGAGGGAGTGCCTTTGGTTGAGATGAGTGGTTCTGGCTACAAGTTGGTTCGATGAGAACCAAGGTGAAAAGTTTACCCTCTTATCCCTTTTCGAAAAACATTCTGAGTAGAAGATGCCATTTGAGTCACTTATGCTTTTATAAATGAAAACTAGGTTTATGCAAAATAGCTACACTACAGCTTTAGAGCCTCCGTCAGCATCGGGCCTATATCTCCCTACTAAACTTGCGAGTACGTCGTACTCAGTCTCTCTTTGCTGCCTTTATATGTTTGTTTCAGAGGAGGACGACACCGAGCAGCTAGGTGGTTTCTTCGTGGACGTCAACTAGTAGTCCGGGGTTCCCAGGTGGCAGCTTGGGACCGTGGAACAAGCTGGCTTGGGTTATGGTTATTGTACGCCTCTTAGGCCATATTTTTTGCATCTTGTTGTTAGACAACACTAACTCGCTTCCGCTTGATGAATTGTTGAATCTGTGATCCCTTTTGGGTGTAATATTTGTATCTTTCTCATATATGAGTTGTTATTGAATCTTTTGTGTCGTAGAGTCTGTGATGTGCCAGTTGTTCCACAAGTCTTGATCTCTTAACTATACATGATAGCTATGTCTGAGCTTATGGCATGATCGAAGTATTGTGTGCCGATGATCCATTCCGAGCACACCTGCCAAAGGTTTTGGCCTGGGATTGGTAAACCCAGTAACCTTCGATTGTGTAGCATGACCGGTTGCACAAAGCTTCACTGTATAGTTCTGGGGTCGGGGCGCTACACCCATAGGACCGTTGGAGGCACCACAAAATTGGGAGGCGATATGATGCTTTGTTTTCAGGGTATTAATCATACTGCTGCGCCTTTTGCCTCAAAGGATCATGGACCTAAGCTTGATTGGCTGCTCGATTTTCAGGTTAGTAGCCATGTCTCTTATTTTCAGGTCAGTAAATTTCAAGCATCATTTTACTAACACTTTTTATTTTATGAATGTAGATCCAGAATTTTCCAGGTTTTCCGAACGTCCCGCTGACAGGGCCACAGATCACTCAGAGTCTGGACGCGTACGTCCTATGGCTTCTCAGGAAGGTGATGTTCACGGAGAACCATGTGACCACTATTAGTGCGCGATACATCCCTATTGCAGTAGAGATCGCCAGCGCCACACACCCGGCCCAGATCACACTGAGGAGTTAGGGTTCTGCGGTCCTAGCAGCTACGTACCGAGGTATGTGCAACGGTTGCCAACTCGTAATGCCTACGTCAGCCCTGCTTGGATGCCCTTTATTCTTGCAATTGTGGTCGTGGGAGAGGTTCCCGATTGGACGACCAGACATATTGGCTGAGCAGCCTTACCCGTTGGGCGAGATGTTTGATGCGGATCACATTGACATGCCTACTTTCGGCACCCTTTGTACACGTCGCAGGGTATGTTACATATGTTATGTACACTAACTCTACGCATTGAAATAATATGTACGTAAACTAACTCGTTCTTTTTTTCCACAGAGACGCTTTGCGCACGATCAGGTGAGGAATTGATATACGGCATTCAACGAGCAGTTCGACGTGTTGCACAGCGAGCAGGTCATCTGGCAGACATACACGCAGGAAGCTACAGAAGCTAAGTACCCAGGCGGTATCTCTCATCTTTGCACCAGAGATCGCGCGTACTGGATGACAAAATCGAAGATCATCTTCGATGTCTCCGTTGAGAAAATGGCCCAACAGAGGGTAATGAGACAATTTGGTCTTCGCCAGGAGGTCGTTCCCCCTCCTACGGAACATCCTGTGCCAGCCCTCGTCCATAGGTATTTTAAACTACAGTTATGCATATATGGTTATGAGTTCGAATTTTTTGATTAATTAATTGTCTAACACACATCTTAGTTTTTAGATTGTCTATGAAGGGTACTAACAGGACGACTCAACAGTGGCTCACGAGGCTTCAGACGTTCGTTACAGAGTGGAAGACTACGGGTACGTGGGTCTGGAAAGAGGATGTCATGTTTGATATCTTGTTATTCAACGAGTATTTACGGCGGTACATGTTCGCGACACGACTACGCATCATTAATCATCCTCATCCGGATGAGATGCCAGCACCAGCTACTTGGGATATGTATCCGAGCGAGTCTGTTTTAGGCTCCAGACAACATGCGGTAAATATACGTCAATTATCAAAGCTTTCTTATATAATTTCAGGCACATGTCCTTAATACTGTACGTGACAATTTCAGGCACAATTGACACTGGAGCTTCACAACGACTTCACTGAGTACGGGCGTTCTCTTTCTACGGGTCCTCTACTACAGCGAGACCACCATGTGTTCTGGCTGAGGCGTATGGAGGGAAAGTTACGTGTTATCTACAAGACTATCACGTGCACTCGCACTTCGGACGTTGCAAACCAGCACGGAGCACAGCGGCCTCCACGTCCATCGACGCAGCAGCACCCCGAGCAGCGACAGCAGCACACGCGACCTCGCCTATCACCGCAGCGGACGCCCGCACCTCCTCCTCCAGACCAGCCTGGAGGTTCGGCATGGCAGCAGACGCAACACAACCCTACGTCGAGCTTCCAATTTCGGCCACACCCCAGCCACATAGTATGTATATACATGTATACTATTTTTCCATAAAAAAGAAGTGAATACTTAAGTTAGTGCGATACAGGTGCTTTTATGTCCGGACAACCGTCGTCTATGTCCGGATCCGCGTGGGGGAGTGATTAGGAACACGGAAACCAGATGGACGAGATCAACACTTGGATGCAACTGTATGCGACCCCTCCACCTTACAGCATGCAGCAAACACAGTTCACACCCCACCGGAGCCGACGCAGCCCACGCAGGAGCAGCAATTTAATGAGGACGGTACCCCTGTTCGTCAACCTCGGGCGGTAAATAGGTACGGATGACCGACACCCGATGCGGTGACCCAGCACACCACTGCATGTTGTAGTGCGCAAGTCGTTGACATAACACTCACAGAAGGACTTATCCGTGAATATTACATCCCTCAGAGTAGTACAACAGAAACATAGCAGGTCCAAGGTAACACTATAGGATTACAACAGTATTCAATACAAAATCTCGAGAACCTCCTTTATATAAAAGCAAGTCTCATACAAATGAAATCCAGAAAAGATCCAATTCGTAGCACTAAGCTGGAGATTAACTCTAGCTCTATACCTAATCCACTACTGCTGTTGTCACTGCCCTAATCTATTCCATCTAGAATATCTTTATCCCGGAATTATACTTGTCCTTCCAATAGACGTTGTCTCCTCCATTGACAATGTGGCCTTTGCGTAAGCCACTGGTACTGCGGTCATTGCGCCTCCATTGCCATGGTTGTCATCATTCTCCCGTTGGTGAAGTAGCGGTCAACTCCTTCAAGTTCCACCAGCTCAACTTGATTTCTTGTGGAAAACCTCCTCAACATCGTGATGGATATCTAGCAACGCCCTTGATGGCTCCAAAAGTCTAAGCAGGGGGTCAAATAGGAAGGGGTGAGTAACAGCGTTACTCAGCAAGTTCAGAATATGTAGAGATAAGGTGTTTCATGCACTAGCTACTGCCAAAACCTCAGGTCTTTGGCATAGATGCAAGTTTTTGTAAACATTTCTTCAAAGGATAGATTTTATTCTGAAAACTATGTCCCAGCCTCCACCGGTCTTGTGAATCCAAATGGGACTCCATTCCGGCCTCGATCTCGTAGTTCCATTCCGGGAACACGGTTGTGATATCACAAATTTGTTTGTTTGACTCTGCAGAGTTGCATCACTTTACCCAACAGTTGCCTGGCCCTATATATGCTCTCTTTACACTCCATGAGTGTTATAGCCAGGACTCAGGACATCCAGCCATGTGGAGCTTCTCCCAAATCAACACACATCCGCCCATTTGTGATGCGGTAGGGGAATCATGTTCCACGCATACCCAACACCCCTCCCAAGCTTCCCCACCAATTACCCCGTCGGGCAGGAAGAGCACGCGCTTCCACGCTGTTGGCCGCCGCAACGACCCAACCCGGTGTAGGCCTGCCGAGGATATGCGGATGAGAAAAGAAGCCTCTGACTGACCCCGCCCATACAAAGTCCGTTGGTTGATGCTTTTACTACGGCGAAAGGATCACTGGAACAGGGGTTATTAGATCCTAAGGATATATACCTTCCCATACGATGGAACACCGTACCTATTCATCTTACCATTGTTCCACCGCCAACCAGTAGTATATACCACATCATTCAAAAATTACTTTTTCTTTTTCTGATGCAAGTGAAAGGAACGTATAAGTAACTTTGCAAGTACTTTGATAAAAATACATCAAACGGTATGCAAGAATGAACTTGCCTATGATAAAGGTGGCAATTCATGTCCTTCGGGGTTCTAGGGTTTGCGATAAAACCCCGAGATCTGAAAATAGCAATGTAATCCTGGTAAGGACTACTGAAAACACTGTCAAGATGCTATTATGCATAGATATGAGATGCATCGTAAAATCCCCAAAAATACCCAATCTCACAAGTGTAAGCTTTGTTTTACTTGATACTTTGATAACTGAAGTGATTTTAGGGGTTAAGGATTAGGTAGTGTTTATAATTTGTGGGTTGGTTAAATTACTTTGAATTGTTATGATATCTAGAATTAAGTGTTTACCACTTTTATTGAGGTAAAGAATTTATTTTATTCAAGTAAATACTTTTCTCTTTCTAGAAAAACAAGATTTGCAATTTTAAGTTATCAATTTTAATGCCTTTAAGAAAACATTTCATTAACATCAAGAAGTAATTATTTATTCAAAATTTATTTACTTGACTAACTTTCAAATATTATCAACACAAGGGTGAATGAATTTTAGATGAATTCTTCTTTGTGTGTTTTACCTAGGATGAGTTACAGGACAGCCATTTATAGAATGTAATAAAGTTCAAAATATATACCTTGAGCTTATTACTCAAATTCTTTTTCTTTTAGAAAAATATTTTTTTTAATAGTTCAATTCATTTCCACTTAAGGATCCTTGAATTTTTGTAGATAATTCAATTCATGTCCACTTAAGGATCTTTGAATTATTCACATAATAAAATATTTTCAAAACTTATTTTTGGAATTAATTCAAATCATATCTACTTAAGGATCTTTGAATCTTCACTCAGGAAAACCTTTTCAATAAATGAAATAAAAATCATATTTGGAATCCTTATAAAATTTTGAGTTGAAAACATATTTTTAACTTATTTTTAGCTGATTTTTGTTCCTTTGGTTGAGAGTTAAAATTTATTTTAAATTTGGATAATTTTAGTTGGTGAATTACCAAAATGCCCCTGCCTAATGGGTTGGACCAACCCTTTAGGTCTAAGTCTGGCTCGGTCAACTGACCGGTCCACTCTCTCCTCTCTCACAAGCTCTCTTTCTCTCTCAATCCCCTTCTGCTCCCTCCCCCATGCAAGTCGCCGTCGCCTCCACCCTCTGCTCCAGCTGCTGCTGGCCGGCTCTAGTGCCGCCACACCCTGGCGCTGTTCCGCCACCTCTCCTCCTTCGATTCCCCGCCGCTGCGGTGCCCGACCGCACCCGAATCGACTCCTCTGGCAACCCTAACCCTAGCTGCCATGGCTCGGGTCGCCGATGCGATACCGCGCCGCCGTGCCTCCTGCTTCTTCTCCTCGAGCCACAGTTCAACTCCTGCTCAACCTCCCCTTCACCTCGACGTCGGTTGGGACGGCTCCTCGACGGATGCAACCCCGACGTCGCCTCCTTGTTGCCTGCCCTCCGATCTAGTCGAGCCACGGCTCGGCCACGCCTCCATGGATCCTCTCTTCACTCTTTGCTCACTGGTGGTGTTGGTGGGGATGCGCTTCTCCCCTGGTCCTCCTCCATGACCACACGGGCACTGTCCCGTCGTCATGGCGTTACGACCTTGGGCGCACGGTATGATTCTTCTTCCTCCTCCTTTCTGCTCTCAACTCCCTCCTAGATCTCTCTCTGGTATAGCCTAGCTGATATGCTACGCATGCTCTCCTCACCAGAACTTAGCAAAATTCATGCTTAACTGTGCACTGCCTAAAGATTTTTAGGTGATTTAGTGTGTAAATGAGCTTGGTAAATCACTTCCCTTCTAGAGAAGCTTTAGAGAATTATAGATAGAGCTAAAATGATTTTAGGAATTTCTGTGGTGATTTGTGGTTCCTGGATATGAACTACTTGCTATACAGCAACATGTACATGATTATTGCATAAACTTGTGCTATAGTAATTTGTAGATATATCTCTGGATAGATCTGGCTGTGAAACTAATAAGAACAAATACATTATAAACTTGTATTTGCTTTTCTTGGGTGTTTTAGTTCCTGGCTTCTGCTAGTAAGCAACATATCATATGCATACATGATCTTGCCATGTAGTGTGCCTATGTATTTAATATCTTGAATGATTGCATGATCAGATCATGCTTTGCATCAGTGGTAACTTGAATATCTTTTCATATACTGCTCATACTTGGATTTAGTGGCTGGAATATTAATTTGCTTGCCAAATCAGGTGCATACATGATCTGGTGGTGTTTTTGGTGTAAAAGTGTGGATATCCAGCCTTTCTATGGCTAGATAGATATAAATTGATAAGAACAGATCTGTTGTGCTTAATTTCTTAGCCATGCCAAAGATGCAAAGGCTGAGGCAAATATTTTGATAAGAACAGATACTAGTGTGTGGCTTTTAGTTTCTCAGTGATGATTTAGCATAGCAACTCTATGCAGCTCTGAGGGATCTTTCTTCTATTCCAGAAAACTGATAAGAACAGGTCTGCTGCCCCTCTCCTCTCTTTCCCTCTCATCTAAATGCTCTAGATCCTAGTAACCTGCTGTTGGAGAGAAGCTTGGTCTTCTGGAAATTGATGATAACCTGCGTCTTGTGGCTAGCCTGCTCCTCCTCGCTGCTTGACCTATTTCCTAATGGCTCTAAAGATTGGGTATGATTTAGTGGTGTTCTTGATGTTCTGGAGATGCTATGGCTGATATGGAAGATGTGTTGATCTCACAGAAACAATAGTGATATTGTAGATGATTTTGGCTGCTATATAATACTTGGATACGGTTGTGTTTGCTTATCAAGTTTGCTGGTTTGGCTGGCCTCTCTATTTATAGAGTTTGGGAGTGATTCTGGTGGTGACACCAGGATAACTTGCATAGTGTTGAGTAAGCTGCTGGGCTGTGGCCCTATTCTTATCTTGATGACTTATTTTAACTGTTTTTGGAAGATATTTCATCTCCTTAGTCTTATCTTGGCTCTAGCCGGCTGCTGGAGTTCATTCTAGTTATGAACTAACTCACATCCCTCTGTGGATATTTTCCAGTGGATTATCCTTCCACCTCACTTGATCTTATCAGGTTCCTGCCGACTGTTGCTATGTAACATGGTTATGAATTGTTTGGAATCCCTCTGTTGCCTTAGGGCTGAGGTAAACTTGATGGATTTGGGTTGCTTTGCTGTTGGGCTAAGTTTTGATTGGGCTGAGAAATGATTTGTAACAGTGGGCTCAGGATTTTTGGGTTCATTTACCAAGTCAATGGTAAATGTGATACCATAATTGTTTTGAGGGCTTTTAAATTGAATTTGGCATCCAATTGGAGATTGCAAAGCTGCCAGTTGCCTAGATTTGAATTTGAAGTATTGATCATGCTCAACAGTGCCTTGCTGCCTCTGTATGCTTATTGGAAATTTGATTACATGCTGGTTATAGCCTTTGCCCCATTTGGTTGCCTTCTCAGATTCAGAGCATGATCAGAAGTGAGGTTGCCTAAGTTTATTTTCTGTGATCTCCAATTTTGGTTTCAATTAGCTAACTCAAGATAATTTTGAGCTATGCTTATGCCATCTTCAAAATAAACAGCCAGCACACAAGTGTTTGGCAACATTTCTATTGCTAACCACTTTATTTTTAGTTTATTGCCCTATTTGTCTAATTTTTGCAGGTTTAAGAGATGATCCTAAAGAAGATTAGAGTGAAAACTTAGTTAGGATTTTTATTTCATCTTTCTGTAATTTATTTCTGTTGTAAAGTTATTGTAATGTGATTTTGAATATTTATTTAATTTTGGCGGACAAATGCAACTTGTAAAGACACTTCTAAGAATGAACTATGATTTGGATTTGAATTATGTGTATTTTGATATGCTATATATTATGAAACCTATTTTGAATATTTGAGATGGAATTAATTTTGCTTAAGGTGTGAATTTCATTTTGATTGAAATGTATTAGGTAAGAATGGGATAAGATGATTGGAAGACCAAGATATAGATGAAGATTAAGATGATCTTAGTTTAAGAATTCTTTTGATTATTTGTAAACTTCTTTTATTTGTTTTAAGATATGTGCATATTTTGGAAATGTTTGTAATATTTATTATTCTTTCCAATTTAAATTTGTAAGGTTTGTATAAGATTCCATTTGTATTTGTTGGATCCAAATTTACTTTGGACATTTATATTTGGAGTTGTAATTGAGATGTACTTATTCGATAATTGATGTAATATTATTATTCTTGCATTTCAATCTTGCAAAGATATAATCTGTCACTATTCTAGTTATTATTTCTTGTATTTTGACCCTCAAATTTGGAATTGAGATGTGTGTAAATGGGTGTGATGAATGTAAGAAATGATGTAATAAGATGATGAGTTGAGATGATGTGTTAAAATGATGGATGTATGAAATATGAACTTGATGTATTTGAATTATTGTATGATCATAATTGTGCATAATGAGATGAGATGGTCATATAGATATTGTTGGGAGATGATTAAGTCTTATTATGCTTTATTGGAATTACTATACTTGTCATTTATTAAATTGTGGTCAAAAGGGTTGGAAATTAGGAAAGGTAATGTTTAAAAACCTCGTACCTCGACAATCGACTAATTTGACTAATTAGTCTGTCGAGTGATAACTCTTTTCTATTTTTGTGATTTCAATTTAATTTGGGATAAAGGTCATCTCGAAGTTTATTGCACTTGACATGATGATCTAAACCCTAACTCATCGAGTCGAGCGAAACATCGATCACTTTGTCTCCTTTATTTTAGAAGCGCGAAAATTTCCCGCATTTTCAGATGCATGCTATGCGAATGCACAAATTCTATTTCTACCCTTTTGACTCTCTAAACTGCGGGGTATTACATCCTCTCCCCCTTAAACTAAACTTCGTCCCGAAGTTTTGACTCCTCTCACGTAGGGATAAGTAGAAAGAACTTCTGCAGATATTGATTCTCTCAAATTCCTTGCTGAAGTGGACGTAGATCTAGGTGATCCCTTGTCCAACATACTTCTGTTGCATCCTCCGCTGATCCATACTATCGATCTGTCCACTTTCATCGACTATTTGATACATTCCAATGCTCTTACTACTCCTTTATGTCTCTCGAATCATCCAATTCAAATTCCTTGCATTACCTTGGCTTTATAGCCCTCCATGGAAGATCCTCTTCTACATCCTTATAAGATCTTCAGATATGTTCGTTGGTACACTTCCTTATAATCAGGAAACTACAAATACTTCAATTCTGATGGTAAGCTCATCGTCTAAGCTCCAGAACCTCTGAGATAACTGTCCTTACTGGTTCTATAGAACATAAATCTTCCTAAGTGGTTTGCTTCCTCCGAATGGATTAGACACTAGTAATCCATCCAACCATAAATACTCTATCATACAGGTAGTCCTAACGTCACTTATATTCAGGGTGAACAATCCTTTTGATGTCAATCTCCTCGTATCCTGGTATTGACACGGTATACTTTCTCATCCTTGAATTTTAGTTCCTTTCATTCCATCTCATGTAGACCCTCTAGTCATAGTTCCTATGACCACTGGATTCCTTGCGATTTTCAATCTCCAAATCTCATCAGCCTCTTTGGCTTTAGACTCTGGTTAATATTTCCAATAATGCTCATCCTTGCGAAGGACTTCTAGAGCATTGATAGTTAGTTCGACACTATCTCGGTCCAAGTATTCCTTCCAAACTCCGTGTTTCTTAAACCAAGTACTATTCAATACACTTGTTCACTCTCCCCCTTGGAACTTCCTAATACTTCCTCCGTTATGAATGTGAGTCAGTCAAAATTTATTCGGTTATCTCCATTCAATCAAGCTTCATAACTCACATTTCTGCTTAAACTTCCACTCTCTATGCCTCATGGTCTCAGGAAGAACACAAGGTATATCCAACATATTGTGAATCCCCTATATCGTCCTTCGGTAAGAGATACTATTATCAGGTTTCCAACAATTTCTGAAAGAATACATGGTATGTCTACCGTCTTAATGGTTGGCTCTAAGATGTCAATCCTCTTGATAATACAAATTTCTCCATAGTTAATCCCGATATAGACTATGACTTTGGTACTTTGGCATCATATATGTGAACTACCTTCTTCCAAATTGGTCCACCTTCTTGACTTATCGTCAATCCACGACAAAATCGATTCTTCTCCCATGGTCTTGATGTTCTCTTCAACATTAAATTTTGTAAATTCACTTCTTGACATGATTGATATGTCCTTTCTGGAACTTCATCGTGCTTCCATCCAAATATTTCACTTCCCTCATCTCATGCTTTATCCTCATTTGTTGGATGTTCTTCTCATCAACTCTTTCTTGTAAACTATCTCTGTATCCAACACCAAGTTATCTTCTTGTAATTGTCAAATCTCTGATTTTGAACTCTTGTTTGGCGGTTGATTCCCGCACTTCCGTTTCTAGTAATGCCTCAGAATAGATGATCAACTCCCCTTTTATTCTTTAAGAACTAAAAATATCCATGTTCTTCTAGGGTTTATACTCCTTTATCTTCAACCTTATGATACTCTTAGACATATAAGTCTAACTTACTTCCTTCTCGAACTCTATACAAGTAATTCCAATACCTCCTTATTGCTCCAAATATAACCTCTTCCACCAAGTTACGACAAATCCATATATATTTGGCATATTTTCCTTCTTCATCCTTGAATTTGAACTTCCATGAAAAGTCTTCATGACTTGATATGTAAAAACTTCATAACCCTCCTTCTTGGTTATGTCTACTGGTGTAGCTTTCCTTGCATCATCTTTGGTAGATCCTTGTAAAACTATTTGTAACACTCTTGGTCAAACTTACTTTGCTCCTCCATCCTTCCTTATACTAGTAAAATATGTCTCCAAATCCTAATATGACGTGGAAAATGGTCCATATCCATCAGTGGCTTCATTGACTTCTGTCTTCTTTTGACTTCCTTCTCTTCAGGAGTTTCCATTGCTGCCTCAAATCTGACCACTCAGAACGCTCTCATACTAACCCATGTACCCTCTAGACCAGTAGCATCAAGAAAGAACAAAATGTTGCAACATGCATTTGCACATCAAGTTCAAACTTCATGCCCGGATCTAGTCAATCAAAAATCCAATAAGATCCAATAAATCCCAAATACAGTTTTATATCACTCATGCAACATAAGCCCATAAAATAAGTAGTACTTTGAGTAGAAACATCTCAAGTACCTAGGCTTAGATGCTATACACTAGAAGTTAGGTATATATTAACTTATAAAACTATTCTATATAACAACTCTTGCCTCACTGTCTTATGGGACTGGTTTATCCTTCACTCAAAGTATTTACCACAATTGACCATTCGCAATTGAGTAACTCTGACCTAGTATCTAAGAATATTTATCTCCGTCTCAGTTAAAAAGGAACTAAGTCTTCTTGGCATTGATCTTCATCTATATACCTTGGCATAGTTCCATACGTCTTCATCTCATCAAGTGTAGCCTTATGTGACCTCTCAATCACTCGTGTGGGTACTATTGGTATACATGAATACCATACTACTTTACTTTTGGACAAGTGCACTGCTCCATAACCTCCGTGAAATGGTCTCTCACTGTCCGACAGTCCTCTTCGGTCCTGCATCCCAATGGACTTGGCATACTTACCATAACTTTCATGGCTTCGTATATCCAACTCACCATTATCATCCTCTTCTATTCTGTTCGTCCTCCATCATTACCTCATGATAGGGATCTACTTCATAGGATGTTGTTATCAATGATACCACATAGATATCACCGACTTGGGATATAACACTCTTTGGTATAGCTATTGTATAGGGCAATCTCTCAAATGGTATACCAGTTTTAAAAAGATACAAGATAGATAAGTACTATACCTATAGAAGAATAGACAAGAATACTCTATATAATTATGATGTTATTATTCTCAAGTGAATAACCATCATAAGTTATAGAAAGATATAGTTTAGATAAAATAACTTCCTATAGTCTTTACCAACCTACAAGTCTCCTAAAAGGGTTTTAAACCTAAGGTCGCTTTTGCTCTGATACCATCTGCGGTGACCCAGCACACCACTGCATGTTGTAGTGCGCAAGTCGTTGACATAACACTCACAGAAGGACTTATCCGTGAATATTACATCCCTCAGAGTAGTACAACAGAAACATAGCAGGTCCAAGGTAACACTATAGGATTACAACAATATTCAATACAAAATCTTGAGAACCTCCTTTATAGAAAAGCAAGCCTCATACAAATGAAATCCAGAAAAGATCCAATTCGTATCACTAAGCTGGAGATCAGCTCTAGCTCTATTCCTAATCCACTACTACTATTGTCATAGCCCTAATTGATTTCATCTGGAACATCTTTATCCAGGGTTGTATTCCTCCTTCCAATAGATGTTGTCTCCTCCATGGGTAGTGTGGTCTTTGTGTATGCTATTGACACTGATGTCATTGCCCCTCCATTGCCATGGTTGTCATCTTTCTTCCGTTGGTGAAGTAGTGGTCAACTCCTTCAAGCTCCACCAGGTCGACTTGATTTCTTGTGGAAGACCTCCTCAACATCGTGATGGATATCTAGCAACGCCCTTGATGGCTCCAAAAGTCTAAGCAGGGGGTCAAATAGGAAGGGGTGAGTAACAGCGTTACTCAGCAAGTTCAGAATATATAGAGATAAGGTGTTTCATGCACTAGCTACTGCCAAAACCTCAGGTCTTTGGCATAGATGCAAGTTTTTGCAAACATTTCTTCAAAGGATAGATTTTATTCTGAAAACTATGTCCCAGCCTCTACCGGTCTTGTGAATCCAAATGGGACTCCATTCCGGCCTCGATCTCGTAGTTCCATTCCGGGAACACGGTTGTGATATCACAAATTTGTTGTTTGACTCTGTAGAGTTGCATCACTTTACCCAACAGTTGCCTGGCCTTATATATGCTCTCTTTACACTCCATGAGTGTTATAGCCAAGACTCAGGACATCCAGTCATGTGGAGCTTCTCCCAAATCAACACACATCCGCCCATTTGTGATGCGGTAGGGGAATCATGTTCCACGC
The DNA here is from genome assembly GCA_012064385.1 of Puccinellia tenuiflora. NCBI lineage: Eukaryota > Viridiplantae > Streptophyta > Magnoliopsida > Poales > Poaceae > Puccinellia > Puccinellia tenuiflora. The sequence goes on from QRDG01000090.1 coordinate 565,942, forward strand.
ATACCCAACACCCCTCCCAAGCTTCCCCACCAATTACCCCGTCGGGCAGGAAGAGCACGCGCTTCCACGCTGTTGGCCGCCGCAACGACCCAACCCGGTGTAGGCCTGCCGAGGATATGCGGATGAGAAAAGAAGCCTCTGACTGACCCCGCCCATACAAAGTCCGTTGGTTGATGCTTTTACTACGGCGAAAGGATCACTGGAACAGGGGTTATTAGTTCCTAAGGATATATACCTTCCCATACGATGGAACACCGTACCTATTCATCTTACCATTGTTCCACCGCCAACCAGTAGTATATACCATATCATTCAAAAATACTTTTTCTTTTTGATGCAAGTGAAAGGAACGTATAGGTAACTTTGCAAGTACTTTGATAAAAATACATCAAACGGTATGCAAGAATGAACTTGCCTATGATAAAGGTGGCAATTCATGTCCTTCGGGGTTCTAGGGTTTGCGGTAAAACCCCGAGATCTGAAAATAGCAATGTAATCCTGGTAAGGACTACTGGAAACACTGTCAAGATGCTATTATGCATAGATATGAGATGCATCGTAAAATCCCCAAAAATACCCAAGCTCACAAGTGTAAGCTTTGTTTTACTTGATACTTTGATAACTGAAGTGATTTTAAGGATTATGGATTAGTTAGTGCTTATAATTTGTGGGTTGGTTAAATTACTTTGAATTGTGATGATATCTAGAATTAAGTGTTTACCACTTTTATTGATGTAAAGAATTTATTTTATTCAAGTAAATAATTTTCTCTTCGCTAGAAAACAAGATTTGCAATTTTAAGTTATCAATTTTAATGCCTTTAAGAAAACATTTCATTAACATCAGGAAGTAATTATTTATTCAAATTTTATTTACTTGATTAACTTTCAAATATTATCAACACAAGAGTGAATGAATTTTAGATGAATTATTCTTTGTGTGTTTTACCTAGGATGAGTTACAGGACAATCATTTATAGTATGCAATAAAGTTCAAAATTATATACTTTGAGCTTATTACTCAAATTGTTTTTCTTTTAGAAAAATAATTGTTTTTGAAAATAGTTCAATTCATTTCCACTTAAGGATCCTTGAATTTTTGTAGATAATTCAATTCATGTCCACTAAAGGATCTTTGAATTATTCACTCAAGAAAATATTTTCAAAACTTAAATTTGGAATTAATTCAAATCATATCCACTTAAGGATTTTTGAATTTTTCATTCAAGAAAACCTTTCAATAAATAGAATAAAAATCATATTTGAAATTCTTATAAAATTTTGAGTTGAAAACATATTTTTAACTTATTTTTAGCTGATTTTTGTTCCTTTGGTTTGAGAATTAAAATTCATTTTAATCTTGGATAATTTTATTTGGTGAATTACCAAAATGCCCCTGGCCTAATGGGTTGGACCCAACCCATTAACCTTGGGTCAAGGTCTGGCCTGGTCGGCCATTGACCGACCCACTCCCTCCTCTCTATCTCGCACGCACGCACGCCTCCTCGGTTCCCCTCCTGGCGATGCGCCGCCGTCACCCACGGCTCCGGCCACTGCCGGCCTGCTCCGGCGCCGCTGCGGCCCGGCGTGTCTCCTCCTAGTTCTTCTCCGCCGTTTCCCTGCCGCCGTGGTGCCGATTCGTCACCAAGCGTCTCTAATCGAGCTCACTCGCGGAACCCTAACCCTAGCCGAAGTGGCTTGGGTCGCCGGCGCGATACCGCGCCGCCGTGCCTCCTGCTTCTTCTCCTCGAGCCACAGTTCGACTCCTCCCCTTCACCTCGACGTCGGTCGGGACGGCTCCTCGACGGATGCAACCCCGACGTCGCCTCCTTGTTTCCTGCCCTCCGATCTAGTCGAGCCACGGCTCGGCCACGCCTCCATGGATCCTCTCTTCACTCTTTGCTCACTGGTGGTGTTGGTGGGGATGCGCTTCTCCCCTGGTCCTCCTCCATGACCACACGGGCACTGCCCCGTCGTCATGGCGTTACGACCTTGGGCGCACGGTACGTCTACCTCCTCTTCCTCCTTTCTGCTCTTTTGCTTCCCTCTAAAACTCTCTCTGATCTAGCCTATGCTGCACATGATATCCTCACCGACACTTAGCAAAATTCATGCTTAACTATGCATTGCCTAAAGATTTTTAGGTGATTTAGTGTGTAAATGAGCTTGGTAAATCACTTCCCTTCTAGAGAAGCTTTAGAGAATTATAGATAGAGCTAAAATGATTTTAGGAATTTCTGTGGTGATTTGTGGTTCCTGGATGTGAACTACTTGCTATACAGCAACCTGTACATGATTATTGCATAAACTTGTGCTATAGTAATTTGTAGATATATCTATGGATAGATCTGGCTGTGAAAACTAATAAGAACAGATACATTATAAACTTGTATTTGCTTTTCTTGGGTGTTTTAGTTCCTGGCTGCTGCTAGTAAGCAACATATCATATGCATACATGATCTTGCCATGTAGTGAGCCTATGTATTTAATATCTTGAATGATTGCATGATCAGATCATGCTTTGCATCAGTGGTAACTTGAATATCTTTTCATATACTGCTCATATTTGGATTTAGTGGCTGGAATATTAATTTGCTTGCCAAATCAGGTGCATACATGATCTGGTGGTGTTTTTGGTGTAAAAGTGTGGGTATCCAGCCTTTCTATGGCTAGATAGATATAAATTGATAAGAACAGATCTGCTGTGCTTAATTTCTTAGCCATACCCAATGATGCAAAGGTTGAGGCAAATATTTTGATAAGAACAGATACTAGTGTGTGGTTTTTAATTTCTCAGTGATGATTTAGCATAGCAACTCTATGCAGCTCTGAGGGATATTTCTTCTATTCCAGTAAACTGATAAGAACAGGTCTGCTGCCCCTCTCCTCTCTTTCCCTCTCATCTAAATGCTCTAGATCCTAGTAACCTGCTGTTGGAGAGAAGCTTGGTCTTCTGGAAATTGATGATAACCTGCGTCTTGTGGCTAGCCTGCTCCTCCTCGCTGCTTGACCTATTTCCTAATGGCTCTAAAGATTGGGTATGATTTAGTGGTGTTCTTGGTGTTCTGGAGATGCTATGGCTGATATGGAAGATGTGTTGATCTCACAGAAACAATAGTGATATTGTAGATGATTTTGGCTGCTATGTAATACTTGGATACGGTTGTGTTTGCTTATCAAGTTTGCTGGTTTGGCTGGCCTCTCTATTTATAGAGTTTGGGAGTGATTCTGGTGGTGACACTAGGATAACTTGCATGTGTTGAGTAAGTTGCTGGGCTGTGGCCCTATTCTTATCTTGATGACTTATTTTAACTGTTTTTGGAAGATATTTCATCTCCTTAGTCTTATCTTGGCTCTAGCCGGCTGCTGGAGTTCATTCTAGTTATGAACTAACTCACATCCCTCTGTGGATATTTTCCAGTGGATTATCCTTCCACCTCACTTGATCTTATCAGGTTCCTGCCGACTGTTGCTATGTAACATGGTTATGAATTGTTTGGAATCCCTCTGTTGCCTTAGGGCTGAGGTAAACTTGATGGATTTGGGTTGCTTTGCTGTTGGGCTAAGTTTTGATTGGGCTGAGAAATGATTTGTAACAGTGGGCTCAGGATTTTTGGGTTCATTTACCAGTCAATGGTAAATGTGATACCATAATTGTTTTGAGGGCTTTTAAATTGAATTTGGCATCCAATTGGAGATTGCAAAGCTGCCAGTTGCCTAGATTTGAATTTGAAGTATTGATCATGCTCAACCAGTGCCTTGCTGCCTCTGTATGCTTATTGGAAATTTGATTACATGCTGGTTATAGCCTTTGCCCCATTTGGTTGCCTTCTCAGATTCAGAGCATGATCAGAAGTGAGGTTGCCTAAGTTTATTTTCTGTGATCTCCAATTTTGGTTTCAATTAGCTAACTCAAGATAATTTTGAGCTATGCTTATGCCATCTTCAAAAATAAACAGCCAGCACACAAGTGTTTGGCAACATTTCTATTGCTAACCACTTTATTTTTAGTTTATTGCCCTATTTGTCTAATTTTTGCAGGTTTAAGAGATGATCCTAAAGAAGATTAGAGTGAAAACTTAGTTAGGATTTTTATTTCATCTTTCTGTAATTTATTTCTGTTGTAAAGTTATTGTAATGTGATTTTGAATATTTATTTAATTTTGGCGGACAAATGCAACTTGTAAAGACACTTCTAAGAATGAACTATGATTTGGATTTGAATTATGTGTATTTTGATATGCTATATATTATGAAACCTATTTTGAAATATTTGAGATGGAATTAATTTTGCTTAAGGTGTGAATTTCATTTTGATTGAAATGTATTAGGTAAGAATGGGATAAGATGATTGGAAGACCAAGATATAGATGAAGATTAAGATGATCTTAGTTTAAGAATTCTTTTGATTATTTGTAAACTTCTTTTATTTGTTTTAAGATATGTGCATATTTTGGAAATGTTTGTAATATTTATTATTCTTTCCAATTTAAATTTGTAAGGTTTGTATAAGATTCCATTTGTATTTGTTGGATCCAAATTTACTTTGGACATTTATATTTGGAGTTGTAATTGAGATGTACTTATTCGATAATTGATGTAATATTATTATTCTTGCATTTCAATCTTGCAAAGATATAATCTGTCACTATTCTAGTTATTATTTCTTGTATTTTGACCCTCAAATTTGGAATTGAGATGTGTGTAAATGGGTGTGATGAATGTAAGAAATGATGTAATAAGATGATGAGTTGAGATGATGTGTTAAAATGATGGATGTATGAAATATGAACTTGATGTATTTGAATTATTGTATGATCATAATTGTGCATAATGAGATGAGATGGTCATATAGATATTGTTGGGAGATGATTAAGTCTTATTATGCTTTATTGGAATTATATACTTGTCATTTATTAAATTGTTGTCAAAAGGGTTGGAAATTAGGAAAGGTAATGTTTAAAAACCTCGTACCTCGACAATCGACTAATTTGACTAATTAGTCTGTCGAGTGATAACTCTTTTCTTATTTTTGTGATTTCAATTTAATTTGGGATAAAGGTCATCTCGAAGTTTATTGCACTTGACATGATGATCTAAACCCTAACTCATCGAGTCGAGCGAAACATCGATCACTTTGTCTCCTTTATTTTAGAAGCGCGAAAATTTCCCGCATTTTCAGATGCATGCTATGCGAATGCACAAATTCTATTTCTACCCTTTCAACTCTCTAAACTGCGGGGTATTACAATAGCTCAATAGAATTGTTGCAAAATTACATCTACACTGCAATCTGACACACTTTGACCATGCAGATTTGAGTGGTTAAAACCAAATTATTTTTTCTAGAATTCCAATCCATGTTTCACGATCTCTGACTGGTCATGCAATTGAGAAATGGAGACGACGTGGTCAAGGATGAAGCTGGGCCATATGATTTTTGCTGCTTCTTCTTCATTGCCGCATTGCAGAACTGCAGCATAGGCTGATGCTATAGCGTGCTAGCCGGTTGTGTGAACAAATCTGCAATCTATCATTCTAGAGAATGACAATCTTTCCACAATACCTGGTTCGAAGGATCTTGGCTTGAATTCCCGTAAAATGTTATGCTTTAGTTTGATGTGAAATCTGTAATGGGTCAATTTCAGGAGTGTCGGGTTCAGAAAGCAGTGTCAGCTGCTTGTAATTTGTAAACAACATGCTCATTTATTAGCTGCTTTAGGTAAGGGGCCTTGATAGTTTAGGTGTTTACAGGGAAGTGTTCTTCCAGTTTTGGTGATTCGCTGGTCAACGACTTAATAAGGTCTAATGCCATTTATATGATTGTAAACAACATGCTTATTTATTACATGCTAGAGTTTCAGTTTATTCTGATGTTGTCATTGAATCCAGTGACAGAATCAATAGCATGTTTTCCTCTTTGCCCTAAACCGGTTATATATTCTTTATGGTGGGCTAATGCTTCCCTTCTTTACTACAAACTTGAAGTTTCTGTTCAACATGATGTTCGACTTTGCTTAGCCAATGTTACTTATGTGACACCGGTGTCCTAGCTATTATTTTTTTCTTTAAACATTCCTAGCTGGTTGAGTCTGGGTTAATCAGTCCATGAAGATCCATCTCACATCAGAGCATGGCTATGGCTAAGTATGAGGCAAATATGATATTACAAAGATTGTGCATTGCACGTGCAAACTAACTCGCTACTGAATTTTCAGACTTGTGGGTACACTTCAGTTTCTTTTTCCATGATGGAGCACAAACCACACAATGACTTTTCTAAGAACTGTTTGATGCAACAAATTTTGACATGAACCTATAATTTTTTCTATCTATGGAAGAGTGATCAGATGGCTCCGGAACCCAGCTTTCAAGAACTTTGGTAGTCATTATTTTGCATGATAAGGTGTTAGCTTATAGTTTGCTTTCATTTCACACATGTATATAATTATTCAAGTAAGGTTTGCCGTGTGCTCTCTTTGCTACCAAAATTAAGTGTCGCCCAATATTTTTGTCTTCCTTCTAAACTTTAGAAAGATGCCTCATTAAATTTTTAAATCACGATCACTTGAGATGGAGGATGGCTCCATAGCCATAGAAGCACATGTGTTTGCTTGAGGTGCAGCAATCTTACATCATACTTTAAACTTAATGGTTGTGTTTTTCAATTTTAATGAGTAATGTTGTATTTAGTTATTTACTAAGCCTGCCAGAATGGATGCCTTTTCTGTAGTATAATTAAATATTTAAATGGATGCCTTGTTGATTCTGCTCTTTGTACGTTATCCCATTGCAGAGGTGGTAAAGGAGGGGAGAAAGATTCAGTGAAGTCCTACCGCAATTGGAGTGCGCGTCTGTGGTTAAGAAGTTCAGTAAGAGGCCACGACCGTCGGCACATACAGAATAAGGAGGTCTGTGATGTCAATATTGACCATGTCCCAATTTTGTCCTTGGAATCAGAGTTTGACCCAACAAAAATTAATGAGTGTGTTTCATGTTTAGATTGTCATAATGCAATTAGATCATGAACAAGGCGCTTGTATTTGGTTAAGCTCATGTATAGTTCCAAAATTACTTGTTTACATGTTATATCTCAAAACTTGTTGTGCGGATGGCATAAAATATTAATCTGAAAGATGTCAAGTATACTTTCCATCAGCGATTGTAGTATTACTTGTATTTCTCAAGTTAATTAGTATTGATTGTTATTTAATACATAGAATTAATGTAAAGATTATTAATAGGATTCCGGTGTTTTTATTTAACGCATTGGGCGTGCAACATTACTGATCCATATATGGTTAGATAATCACTCCATAAGTTTATTTCTTCATGAACGTCACATAAGTACAATGTTAATTTAGCCATTGTCTCGAATGACATGATTTTGTCCCTTGCTTGCGGGGTATGCCATTTGTCAGTTTTAGAATCCTTGACTATGTACTCCCTCCGATCCGTAAAATCTGCCGCGAGAGAAACCATACATACAAGTTACGACGCTTTTTTCGGATCAGAGGGATTATCTTCTTTTGAGTTTAAAAGTATAGTCAGCGTACCATTCTTTGTCTTTGTAAGATATTCTTAATTTCTTGAGAGTTCAATACCAACGTACCATGTCTCCAGCCGTATTCTTGTATCTTTCAAAAATTTACCCTTGTCTTCGCAACATTTAATCGCAACAACTTGTACCAATGGACTGATGGCAATAAAGCCTAATAGAGAGATAGCTTCGGAGTGATGGTTTCAGATTAAGCTATATCAGAAAACAAACTTCTGTATTCGGCAAGCTAGCTATCAATCTATAGAATTTGCATTTCACAAAGTTCCTCCATTACCTGTATTGAAGGATGAGGTTCTCAATTTCATTTTCTGTGCTAACAAAACATATATTGCTTTCACTAGATGAAGAATAATCTTACGGCTTCCTCGCCATTTGGATCAGGGGAACGCATCGGGATAGATTTTATTCTTTAAATTGTCATCTCATGTATTTTAATTTATCTTGATGTTTCAACTATCTTATCTATATGAGGATTTTGTTATACTTTTTTATTCACTTCGATAAATAAGATTATCATATTCTGTGATTTATTAATATTATATTTACTATTATTACACGTGTGTCACACGTGCACGTTTACTAGTTACAGCTGTTTACGTGGCCGTAGTGTAGTGGGACACGGTCGTATTTTAAGCTCCATTTTTCTACGGTCGGGCGTTCGTGGCGTGTGATCGATCAATCGCTAGGAAACAAAACAAAAGCAGCTCCAAATACGGGCAGGGCGAAGGATTCGTTGGCGGAAGAGGAGAGCCGAGAGAGGCGAAACATTTCTTTCCCGGACGAGGAGGGGCGTAGGACGGAAGCCAGTCAGTACCGCGGTCCGAGAAGGAGGATGCGCTAGCTGTGCTGTAGTGTCCCCGTCCCGTTCCTTCCGTGGCACGGACCGCAGTCCCACTCTCCGATCGGCGCGTGCTCAACCGACGGGAGGAGTCGAGGACGCCAAATGCTATACATCGCCCAGCGGCGACGCTTCCCGCTTGCGTCGCCTGAAGGGACGCGCGCGTCGCTGCGGGTGGGCCGGCCCAACGGTCCTTTTTCCTTTTTTTTTTCTGTTTCCGTCTTTCTTTTTCTTTTTTTCTTTTTTCGGTTCGTTTTCTTTTTATTTTCTGTTTTCTTTTTATATTCCTCTTTACATTTCTTTTTCTGTTTTCGTTTTCGTTTCTTTTTATTTTTATTTTTGAAAGATTTTCATTTTCTTTTTCATTTTCGTTTCTTTTATGTTTTCATTTTCTGTTTTCATTTACTTTTTTGTTTTCATTTTTGATCTTTTAATTTTTATTCCTATTTATTTTCTTTTCTCGTTTTTCACTTTTTATTTTCTGTTTTTGTTTTTCATTTTCTTTTCTTTTTTCTTTTTTTTCACCCCCATTTTCTGTTTTCAAAATTCATGCAAAAAAAGTTTTCGATCACCCCCATTTTTTGTTCACTTTTAAAATCGCTTAAAAATAATTTTTGTTCCACCGCTTTTTCTATTCACTTTTAAATTTTTCAAAAATGTTTTCGTTCACACCCCATTTCTTTTTCATGTTTTAAAATTGTTCAAAAATAGGTTCCGTTTACTAGCCTTTTCTGTTTAATTTTTAAAATCGCTCCAAAATAATTTTTGTTCAAAATAATTTCGTTCACTTTTGAAATCGTTCAAAATAATTTTTGTTCACTTTTTAAAATCGTTCAAAATAATTTTTGTTCGCTTTTAAAATCGTTCAAAAATAGTTTCCGTTCCACTGCTTTTTCTGTTCACTTTTTAAAATTGTTCAAAATTTATTTTCATTCACTTTTAAAATCGTTCAAAGTTAGTTTCCGTTCATAAACCTTTTTATGTTCAATTTTTAAAATCGTTCAAAAATAATTTTGGTTCACCGACCTTTTCTTGTTCACTTTTTAAAATTGTTCAAAAATCATTATCGTTCACTTTTAATATCTTTCAAAAATAACTTTCGTCCATAAAACTTTTTTCTCTTCACTTTTGAAATATGTTAAAAAATAATTTTTGTTCACCGACCTTTTTTGTTCACTTTTTAAAATTGTTCAAAAATAAATTTCATTCATAAATTTTTTCTTTTCACTTTTTTAATCAGTTAAAAAATAATTATTGTTCACCAACCTTTTTTGTTCAATTTTTAAAATCGTTCAAAAATAATTTTCGTTCACTTTTAATATCGTTCAAAAATAACTTTCGTTCATAAACGTTTTTCTATTCACTTTATAAATCTGTTCAAAAATAGTTTTTTGTTCAGATGTGAAAATTATTCAGATTTGAAAATTGTTCATATTTAAAAAATCGTTCAAAATTAATTTCCGTTCACCAACCTTTTTTGTTCAAATTTAAAAATTGTTTAGTTTTGAAAAAAATCAAGCTTTGAAAAATGTTCACAGGTTAAAAAAAAAATTGTTCAAATTAAGATTTTTTCAAATTTGGAAATTGTTCACATTTTGAAAATGCTCAGATTCTTAAAATTGTTCAAATTATTCAGTTTAAAATTGTTCAGATCAAAAAAATTAAAATAAAACAGCAAACATAAAATATAACATAGTTACCTGTTAATGGGCCGCATTTTTGCAGCCCATTTAGTGGGGCTGCAGGCGACTGGAGCTACCGCGTCGCTTTGAAGCGATGTATAGGAGCTCCCGTCGAGGACCACCCCACCGACGCGGCTGGGCCTGGCTACGCGTGATGACAAAACACCGGGTCGCGACGACGGACGAGGCAGGCCCACCCGCTGGCTGTGGACGGAAAACGCGAGTTATGACGGGCCACGCAGGCAGGCAGTGGTGGAAAAGCAGTAAGTGCGAGGTACGCACGCCTCCACCCCCACCCCCGCACCCGACCGAGCAAGTTAGTTGGCCGAGGAGGAGAGGTGGTGAGGCCGGATACGTGTCTCGTCCCGTTGCGCCTAGGCTAGGACCTCGGTGTTTCCCCCTTCTGCTGGGCCTTTTCCGACTAGCAAGGTGCAGGGGCACGCCGTGACACATGGCTGCACCTGCACTACGGTGGCCGTCATATCGAAGCAAAGCGAGAGCTCGTTTTGGTTCGACGGGATGCAAATGCCATCATCGAAAACGGAATGCAGAGGAGCGTCACAGTATCTATCCAAGACCGTTTTCTAGACCCTACGGTTCTTTCGAATTACTAGTATACGAGTACAAACAATCACTTAATCAGAGACTAGAGCACCAAACGATGGCAATATAGGGAATGGCATCAACGACCCTTAATCAGAGGACGACGACGACGGCGGCCACGACAACAAACTACTCGCTCCGTTCCATTTTACTTGACTTCTAAATGGATGTACCTAGATTCATTTCATGTGAATAGATACATCTATTTAGAAGTGAACGGAGGGAGTAGTTAGTACTAGTCCTGATCGAACCACCGGAATTCCGCTTGTCGTCTGGCGAGAGGAGAAAGGTGCCGGTGAGACAGCGTTCCAGTTTCGGACGGCAACGGCCCTGTCCTGTCCAGCCAGTTCGCTCGCGGCCTAATTAATTAAGCTGGAAAACAAAGCATCAAGCCGCGCAAGGCTGGCGTGTTTGCCTTCCTTCCTTCCTGCCCGACCCTCCGACTAATTGGATGATGGTGATTGCTTTGCTTGCTTGGTGCTCTCACATCCTGCGATCTTTTCGAAAGTTGTGAGCTGTGATGTTCCGCGATTAGACGGGCGGTGTAGTACCATAATAGTTATGGACAAGAAAGGATCCTCGTCCGTGGCCAGATTTAATCCGTTGCTGGAAATGGTGAGAGGAATATGATGATTAGTACTTTATAATATATATATAGGTCCGGTCCTTTCGAATAAAAAATCAACAATGGGAACTTAATTTTTTTGATTAAGTTTCAATTGGAATTGTACGTTTCCGCTAATTGAGGAATATGTCTATTTTTTCTGGGTCTAGAACCCATAATAATTTATTTATTTTTTTGCGAAAAAGACCTGGCATTAAAAGAAACAGCGAACGGTACAAAACATCTCAACAAAAACGAAAATTACAATGAGATCCTTGAGATGTCCTTCCTCTTCAACCTCCAGACCGTGTCGACGACGCGCTGCCGCTGCTGCTCCTCCCAGAGCCGACCTGACGTTGTTGGTGGCGGACGGGAAATCGCCGGACGGATCAAGAAGACCACGTCCGTCCCAGAGCCGAAGAAGAAGGAAGAACCGCTGATGAAGCTTCATGACGATCCGGAGACCGCCACCGCCAGAAGAAGTACTCGAAAACCACACCACTCCCACGAGCTTCTCGACGTCGCCGCCGAGATGGGGCTGAAGCCGAAAAGACATTATTGCAAGAAGCGCCGCCGCCACCAACAAAGCGTCCCCCTATCAAACTTGGACACTAAAACCAGAAAAACGGAGCCCTCCAGCCGACGAGGAACGATATCCACCAGCCTCCATGGCCCGAAGGACATAGAGGCGGGACAGACCTGCGGCGGCGGTGACGGGAGACGGAAATTTAGATCCGATCTCCTCTTCCTGGCCGCCGTGTGGGAAATAGACGAAGCGGTACGCGTATTTAGAACCCATAATTATTGAAATTGACTGGGTTTGAAACTGCTTTTCGTTCTCATAGTTACAAAATGGTAAGAAAGATAAAATACAAGCCGCTGACCCCATTCGTCGCGAGCACAGCTCGTAAACGCCAATCCTTTAGCGTTTAGCTTAATGACAATTGACAAGAGGGTTCACGCGCAGCTCCTAGACTTTGACCCTTTGCCCTGGTCACGCTGCAAAAGTACCAACTTGTGCTCTAATCTATCAAGGTAAACTGTCTGCATTAGTTTCTCGAGTCCATATGCAGACCAGATCAACACAACCACCAGGATTTATAAATTACGATCACTACTTGTAAACTGGGTCAGATCCATCAGAGAGTATAGATTTCCGTTTAGCTTTTCCGGTATGCCAATAATAGTATACTCCGCTAATTGGATGATGATGATTGCTTGCTTGGTGCTCTCACATCCTGCGATCTTTTCGAAAGTTGTGAGCTGTGATGTTCCGCTTATTGGACGGGTAGTGTAGTATCATAATATTTATGGACAAGAAAGGATCGTCGTCCGTGGCCAGATTTAATCCGTTGCTGGAAATGGTGAGAGGAATATGCCGACCCCATCCGTCGCGAGCACAGCTAGTAAGCGCCCATCCTTAGCGTTTAGCTTAATGACAAGAGGGTTCACGCACATCTCCTAGACCTTGACTACGCTGCAAAAGTACCAACTGGCTATAATCTAGTGCAATCTATCAAGGTGAACTGTTTAGATTAGTTTGCAGACACTCGAGTCCATATGCAGACCAGATCAACCCAACCACTAGGATTTAAGTATAAATTACGATCACTACTTTTAAACTGGGTCATATCCATCAGAGGATATAGATTTCCGTTCGGCTTTTCCGGCATGCCAATTATCATTTCCTGACATGAGAGTTGACACAGGAAACATGGAACTGCTTATAGGAAACACAAGAGAATATTCCGAACAAAAAAAGAGGACAAGACCGTATCTCGCTCATGCATTCCAGGTCACAACAGCAAGATTTGCGGAAGCCAAACGAATCACATCATCTGGGATTCCAATCTGAAATCAGTACTTGAGAGAGAAAACACCTGACAATTATTTGTAGCTGCGAAAGGTGATATACCTGGATGCATGATGCAATGCAACAGACTACTACAGTACATGACAACAATATGACAAGGTTGACAACAATATTCTTTTGCTGAGCACAGCTTATATGGTTGCAAGAAAAGAATCATTGCACGCATGTCAAAATACGGTGCATCTGTTAATTAGTGGGGAAACAGGAAGACGTATCTTCTGCCTTTCTGGCATGAAAATGAAGTTACATACAAGTGCCTTGGCACCGCAACCATGTTCTGAACAAAAGCATAGGCAGATCTGTAGTTGTATCCCCTGCACATTCTCGCTTCCATCTTTGAACATGACAGGCATGGCCCGGTCGTTTGTATGCACTAGAGCCACTCGGCCCGCTGCCAGAGCCAGGCCATCAAAATGCTTTCTTGTTCATTACTGCTCTGCAAGCTATTAACTGGGTGCTCCAAAATTGTGAGGTTACCCGCCACTGGCGATAAGCAGGGTGCGCAGTGAACCTTCAAAGTTTACTGCAAAACAAGCTTTCCCAGAAACCCTGAGTTGTTCTGAAGAACTCATATAACATAAGTGGACAAGCAAGCGAAACCAGAGAACCTTCTGACCATGATTTCCGAGAAGAGACACCACTTTGATAAAGCTGAAAATGCAATACGAAACGTGCAGGCGCCTCAGATTGCACAATCAAGCATGAGCTTTTCACCAAGTAAGGATGGACAGCAAACCTTGTGCTTGATTTTCCTTTGGCTCCATCAGGTCGTGCAACCATGATGTTTTTTCTTAATAAGCACCAACGATGGTACTTCCAATCCCCATTTGTAACTTCCATATGCAGACTAAAGATGGGCAAGAAATGTAGCAGCTTCCATGTATCCAAAGACCACTTTGTTTAGACTAACCTCAGCTGTCTTAAAGGTCCTAGACTCCACTGGATGCAATGCCCCATGTCTTCTTTAGTTGTTTCAGGGTACTTCAGAGCTCTAGTCTTCCACGCGGAGTACTTTTACTTTTTTGAACAGCATATGATGTTAACAGACTCGAGTTGCATTCAGATACCTTGTCAGAAGGAAATTTTGGAAAAAATCCCCAACGAGTGGAGCAGATAAATCCTGCAAATATATCACGGTCAGATAATTATACTAGGTTAACATACACAAACTTCAATGTCAAATGCAAAACTAATATCGCTACATGCAGTTCAATGCCTACACAGGTACTCACTACTCCACATTTGGTATGACCACCACAACTAGTTCAATCCATGCAGTGAATACATTTTAGCTCAGACTTATTCTGTTAGTACCAATTGTTCAAGTGTTGAGATTTTGACCTGACCAGCAAGGAGTACCCGTAAATCACAGTTGGTAGCATGTAAGTACTGACACACATGCTTACAGGCAGCCTTGTCACATTTCATAGATATCCTTGCATACCAGTGTTAGGTTAACAAACATATTTCTATCCGCAAAGGAGATATGTCGGCCTATTTGAGCTAAAGGAGTGTATACACTAAGAATTATGCAAATCAAGTTCTAAAAAGTCACATAACACATATCATGAGCACAAATGCAAAACGTCCATTTTAACACCAAGCTAACTCAAGAAAATAAAAACCTTTAGAGATTAAAAACAAATAGGCAAATTTTCAGTGTATGGTGACAATTGTGATTAGTCTTTTCTTTTTTCCCTTCTACCTGTTGCACAAGATACCTCATTTCTGTTTTACCTAGTGCACGCCAAAATAGATCCTAAACTTGAGGGTGATGGTACACCAATTATTCTCAAACCTTTTCCCTTTCAGAAAAAATAACCAAGCTTCCATCTAAAGTGCTTTCTTGAGGAAAGGCTCTGTGTGCATGCATAAGAAAAATGGAAGCGTGCGTTCACATTACGTCAATTTGGGAATGAATGGGATTAAAGTCAATCCCAGGTCCAATAACAGCTCAAAGACCAAAAATATGTCTAGAAAGGTGGCGCTTGAATCAAAAGTTGCAAACAACATTGGCCACCTTGAGGTGAACGTTTTTTGAGGTACTGCAAAATTAAACAAAAAGGAACGTAAGCTGGATAAGCATGCAGCATATTTTCCAAGTCACTTTTCGCGCTCGCTGATTGTAGCTTCCAAGAATGCAAAAACATCCTGATGCGCAGTTTGAACTTTGAAGGTTAGGAAATATCAGAGAAATTCTTTGAGATATAGCTGGGGTGTAACATCGCGTATACCTTCCTAACAATGTGTGAATCAGCAACCTGACCAGGCACAGAGTTCTAAAATGGCCAGAGAGCAAATTGTATGTCTATTCTGCATACACTTTAGCTTATTTTACCAGGCTTCAACTACCATATGTTGCTAGTCTCCAGACAGCCCTTACTTTGTGAAAATGAACCGCATGTGGCCCATACTCTTGTACTCCCCAACATGGAGTTTCCACTATAATACTTGTTTACTGGTGTTAATAATCCAAATGTCCAAACCTACGGGAGCCATCTCGCTTTGCTTCATAAGTTGGGTAATTTTATAGTACGACTGGTTAATCTAACACAGTAGTGTCCGTTCCTTCCGAAAACAACAGAAGGAAGTATCTTTGTGCACACGCATTAATTTGACTTCATATATCCATTAATGATGGCAATGTTATCTGCTCTTTAATTAACATAACTAGGTCTTGTTAAGGCATCTGATAGGGTTTGGTAATAATTGCTGGTAATGAGTCAAATGGAATATTATAGGGTGTTTGGTTTGAGGCAGTACTCGCCCTAGAATGAGTTGGTCCATCGTGGAATTATATAAATAAGTCTTGTTAAATGATTCAAACAGAGCATTATAGGGTGTTTTGTTTGAGGGGGTACTCATCCTAGGATGGGTTAGTCCATCATAGAATTATCTGATGAATTTTGGAGGAATGGCCTTATCAGGGATGAGGCAGAGTACCTCAAACCAAACTAGTGGGTTAGTTTCGGAGCTAAGACCAGATGATCCAATGACCCTGTGGTTTCTCAAACCGAACACCATATTAGCGTATTGCTTTGTGCACTCAATCGACACAGATTCTCTCAGCTGTGCCATTGTTAGTCAAATGTTGTGTAAGCTATATGCAACAAGTTTGCAACATCAAGAATTCCTAAAACTAAAATCACAAATATGCTACACCAAAAAACTAAAATTAAAACAGTAAGAGACCATCATGGATCAACAGTCAACTACGTATAACAAACTATCTCCTACAATAAGTAGTGAAATACAGAAAAGTTAAAATTGCGGACAAAATTAGGTAAGAAAATTTTCTGCATGCATATATATGCACTTGTTGGAGTACAAGGATATATCAGTGCAACAAAAACATCTCTAAACACTGAAACCTAACTCCAGCCAGTTATGCTGTAACAGTGCACAGCATATATGTAAACATGGGCGATGAGATATTGTAGAACAAGAATGTAAATCGATGATTCATGCATCATTTTGTTCAGAGTTCAGACTAAAAGTCTGGTTGCACTGTGATACCAACTGCCTTAGACACAAACAACCATAATTCATGGTCCAAAGATGAAGGCATGTTTCCCCCTGTTATCTCTAGGTAAGGAGCTGAGAGCAGACATATGCTCCATGAAAGATTGCTTGAATAACCTCAGACGGTTTAAAAAATTACTATAACATGCTTTACATTCTGATCACATATTAAATGGATGAGCCATGCAGTGCTTCTGAATAGTGAATAGGGGCTCATTGTTTCTACTACAAAACAAATGCACTACTACCATAGTTTAAATTATAGACGTGTCTGTGTCTCTTGTTGTCCAAGTTATCTAAATCTAAGCTTACATGTTTTGAGTCTGCAGTGAAAACATGCCAATTTATGCAAAAAGAACACAAATTTATGAATACCAATCAACAGAACAGAAATAGAGTGTCTACTTACATGTTAATGAATAAATGCACCGCTAGGGGATCCAAAACCGTGCTTCCACATCATGCCAAGTATTGTCTCAGCCTCAGTTTTCATTCCGCAACACATATATGCTTTGTGCATGATCCAAAAGGTCTTCTTTGTCCGGTCAAACCTAAAATGCTCCATCTCATCCAACACACCATGCATCTCTGCTAGACGGTGGTGCTTTCCATACATCACCATCTTGCAGTGGTACAAACTCCGGCATAGCTTCCACCCAGCCTGCTCAGCCTGCCGGACAAAATGTGCGAGTCTATCGACCGAATCACACTGGAAATAGCTGGTTGTGATGGACCGCATCACATGTGATGTGGTGACTGTGGTATTGCGTTCCAATGCCTCAGTGATCCTTCTTTCCATCCCCTCAACCAACCCCTCCTTGGCATACACCCTAATTAACAACACACTGAGCCAGGGCCTGTAATCCTTAGGACGCAGCTTCTGAAGCAACTCCTCGATCTTTTGAATCCTATCTACATGTTCAAACTTGCAATACGCACATAGCATTGCACGTATATGCACCACATCAACATTACCAGCATGCTTACGAGCACGCTCATAAGCCTGTTCCATCTTATATATCTTCCCCGCATTTGCGTAACCTCTTAGCATCAGCAAATGCGTAGTGGTATCTGGATTCACTTGACCTGACATCATTTCTTGGAAAACTGCTTCCATTCTGTCCCACATCCACGCAGTGAGGTACCCAGCGATGATTGCATTATAGGTGCCAACTGTGCGGGGTTGTCCCGAGGCATCCAGCGAGCGGAGTGTGGCCTCCATGTGGTCAACGAGGAGAGAGCGGCCGAAGAGGGCGATGAGGATATTGTAGGAGTCTTCATTGGGCGGACCACACCGCGGATCACGCTGCAGCGCATGGAAGGCCTCGAGGCATTGATTCACAAGGCCGGTATGCATGTAGGCGGACATGAGGGCATTGTAGAGTGCCAGGTCGGGGCAATAGGTGCTGGAGGCCTCGGTGAAGATGTTGGCCGCCGCGGCGGGGTCGCGGGCGCGGCCAGCGAGCGATATGGCGAGGGCGAACTCGGGGAGCGTGGGCGGCGGCGAGAGCCCGCGACGAAATGAGAAGACCGCGAGGCCGAGGAAGGGCTTGGGCCGAAGGAGGGACAGGAGCTCGAGTGAGGCGAGCGGCGAGACAGCGACGAGGGTGGGGAATGAGTGTGCGTGGAGGGCGGGCACGGGGTCGGGATCCGGGTCCGGCAGAGCCAGAAGAGAGGCGGCGAGGGAGGAGCAGGCGGCGCGGAGGTAGGAGGCCGTGAAAGGTGGGAGCGGCGGGGACGTGGGCGAATACGACGGCGGCCAGGGCGGGGGATGAAGGGGCGGCGGGGACGAGGATGACGGGATGGAGGTGGAGGGGATCGCGTCGGGAGGAATGGGTGCGGATGTGTAGGGGAGATGGACGGAGCGGTGGAGGTGGCGGCGGCGGAGCAACGGGAGGAGGTGGCGAGCAGGGCGGCGGGACATGGGAAGAGGAGGGTTTCGGCGGCGGCGGCGGCGGCGCGGTGGGTTTAGGGGATCCGTATGGAGGACGGAGCAAATGCGGCCAGCTTGGCGTGTTTTTACCTGGACCTGTCTCGTGTCGGAGCGAAGCTGACGACTTGGAGACGGCTCGGCCCAGCCTATTTGACGAAATGTTGCCGAGGCCCACGAAATAATACCCTTGGCAGGCCTCGCAGGTGAGACCGGTGATCTGGGCTGCCAGGATTTTTTTTTAAAGTATTCCTCCAATCCAAAATAAGGGTCGCACTTTTGTAAGTTCAAAATTGCGTCACTTATTATGATCGGAGGTAGTATAAAAATCACCAACAAATTGTTATGATTTGTATCTCAGATTAACAAAACGGGACAATTGAACCCTTTTAACGGTTTGTGTCGTATCAATAGCGGTTTTATAACAGACAGTGGTGATTAGGCGCTAATTTGTTGATGACATGGCGGTGGCGTGTGGGGCGGAATTTTCCTACTACGACGGCAGTGCATGCCAGAAGTACTTCCTCACGCCCCTAGTTCAACATGTACCATGGTTGGGCCATTCTACCATCCACCTCCCCGCCGCCAACCGATGTTGTCGGTAGGTTCTCCAGTTCAATGATCTCACCCGTCTTTAAGGCTGCTATGCATAGATCTTGCCCTCCGATAGAAGGCCGGTCGCCTATGCATCTCTGATCGATCACACCGCACCTGCCATGGACGCACGCATGCGCGCTGATTCATTTCTCCTTTATTACGAGTGGCGATCCTATAAGCGCTACCAGTGTGCGGCGTCCATAGCACCACAACAAGTAGTGGCTTCCGAACATCATTAGCATCGCTGACATGCTCCGGTAGCTTGTAGTTGGACGCTCTGAAGTAGCAGGCGATGTCGTGCTCCTGCAGGAGCTCATGGGTTGCGACGTGTGCATGTTTGTGATGCAAGAGCATTGCTACATTAAATCGGCGGCGGTGCACCGTGGGGGAGCTGCAATACCTAGCTCAGGCCAGATGTGAATTAAGCTCCAACTGCTTCTTCTAGAACAAGGGTCAAATAACCATTCCACCACATTATTGATCGATGGAATTGATTAACCTGTCAAATAACCATGTGCTAATTCTATTCCTACAAGGTAGATATATCACCACATCATCGACAAATCAGCGCCTAATCACCATCATTTGCTGCAAAACCACTACTGATATGACACAAACAACTATGAAGGGTCATTTGCCTGGTTTTATTAATTTGAGGGTCCAAATCATGGGGTTATGGATCCATAAGGGTAGATTTGGGAGGGGGGGGGGTGATTTCTTTACTTTTTCAATATTTTATTGTCGTGGAAAACATTGCCTTCTTATGAAAATTTACTCTGGCACATGGGAGTATATACTCCTGCCACCGATTTCTTTTTAAATGTCAAAAAAATTCTGATTTTTTTGGCAGGTACATCTCGAGATTCTGTGTAGATGTCAAGTTTCCTGAAAAAAATCCGACATTTTTTTTGTCATGTGTTAAAATGCCTTTTTAGTACCGAATTTAGTCTTTCTACGCATGACACAAAAAACAGTTCGCAGTGAAACGACTTTGTGAGCACGTCGAATGTTGTGCGTAAAAAAAATTGTTTGGTTTTTTTATATTACGAAATGTGTTTAAACACATTTTAAAAACCAGGAGGATATACTCACTGATGTCAAAACACCACTAGTTTTTCTTTTCTGGTGCAGTTTTATATACATAATCTGTCGATGCATCAGACACCAGCCCTTGATCTAAGCATGAGGGTTTGGTTAGATGATGGCTGTCTTTGAAGTTGAAGGAGCAACTTTCTTCTGACTCTTGATTTTTCAACTCTGGGCAAATGAAGTTGGCTGCCTCCGAGAATTCAGAGATTGGTCAAATGGAAATAGTCAGGCTTTGATCCAAGTTCCCGGGCTGCTGGGCAGCAACTTTCTTCTGCTCCGGGGATCTTGGACTAGCAAAAATCTTCACTCAGCCACATTTTAGTTGCATGGGAAATTGTGGGATTGAGAGACATGTCGGCAGAACTTGTCCGCCAATTCCAGTACATGGTCCTTGAAGATCGACCTCCTCACCGTATGGAATTAAATCCGTGGTTTGGAAGACTTGGGCGCCCCCTAAATGCAAGCTCTTCTCTTGGCTCATTTTTCAAAATTGTGTTTGGACCGCGGATCGGCTTGAGAGGCGGGGTTGGCCCAATGGGAGGGTTTGTCCCCTATGCCGGTGTCAAGATGAGACGGCAAGCCACCTCCTTTTCAAATGCCGCTACTCTATTCGAATTTGGGTCATGATTAAAGATTGGCTCCACCTCCACAATTTCTATCCCCACTCTTGGCACTACTTCGAGGACGTGGAGACTTGGTGGACCACGATTGCCCTCGCCAATGGTGGTAGACGGAAGGCCATGACCTCGCTTATCATGCTTGTCACTTGGAAGCTTTGGACCGAATGCAACGGTAGGATTTTCAAGAATGTGAGCACAATGCCAACCATTGTCTTCGCGAGCATTAAGATGGAGGTGAGGACATGGGTTTTTGCAGGGGCAAAACATTTGGGTCTTTTAATGTCGGGAGAGTATGCTTATTTTGTCGGAGGCCATCCCTCCGTGTCTTGTAACAAAAACCTTGTGTCAAGAACTTCTCCTTATTTAATGAATTAAAGCAAATCTTTTGCCTTTCTTTAAAAAAAAATCTGAACCATGTCATTCCGTGATAATTTCAATGGATGATGATGGCAATCGATTGATGATCTGATTCCTTATTAGGTCATTATTATCTTCCACATTAATTGGAGACGTCCCCCTGATAGAAGATGGAGTGTGCTTGTCCAGAAGATCACAGCTTTCACATCCCTCCTTACCATGAAGATAAATTTTCCTCAAAGCCACAGCTCGTTCTATGACAAGCTTCATGTAGCTTATCAACTTCTCATCCATCTCAAAACCTATAATGTCCAGTAAATTCATATTGTAATGCTTGAAATCGGATGCTTCACACAAAATATTGGTCCCGTTAGCATTAGCAGCACAGGCAATCTTGTACCGTGCACATACATGCCTTGATATCTAAAAGAGATGTAGGCAAAAGTTAGTCATGCATACAAAGTGTGGCACAAACATGTCAGAAACGGTCTCATAAATAGGACAATGGGACTCATCAAAGGGAAAAGGAATGCGCCCTCTGTTCCAACAAAAAAACATTTCAGGTATGGACTGTCTCCAATATGAAAAATCTACAGTAACTTTTTTAATATAAAATATGTTGGCATGCTTTTCTTACAATGTTAATTATTATGGAAAAATTTCATGTAAAATGTAGCAGTACAATTCGTTTGACCAATCTATGAAATCTATTTATATATCAATAGTTTAAGTTTTAGAAGTTTGACTGTGCTATTTACAGGACACCATCTATTTTCGAACAGAGATATCAATATGATTTCCATGATGGTATGTATCTGCAATTACTGTCATGTCATCATAAGTTAGGTTTGTTTTCGTGCTTGTGAAGTTGTAACAAGCCCGAAGATATTACTCAATTATTACTTCTTTGTACTCGTACTAATATTGGTTTTGCTACTGTAATAAAGTCTTGAACTGATACTCTAGAACTATTGGTGGGTAAAAGGAGAAATGATCACAAAATCGAAAATCATACATACCTTAACATACAAGCTATTGAGAGAAGGTGCAGCTTCAAGAAATAATAAAGTCCACTTGAGGTTACAGTCAGGAAAAATATTGTACAAATGTACAGATTTTAAATTACTGAACACAACACTGAGCCTTTTTGGATATTCGGGCTGTAACCAAACCTGCATCAGAAGAAAAGAAAAGCACACTCGGTAAGCAGGTACCTCCCAATGAACAAATTAAGGATATTGAGTATACAATAGAACATGTGCAGCATACCATTTGATCATGAAAATCTAGATAAAAAATTGATAGGCTTGTGGCGTTGGAAAGCCACCCACTCATTGTGAATGGTACCTGCCAATGCATCAGAGCGGAGGCAACCCTTAAATCCTGAAGCCGAGGGACGTAGCCGAATCGCACCGGAGGGTTAAGGCCGAACCAAGTATCATAAACTAGCCGAGACAACTGTGGAAGAGAGACCAGCTCAACCTGTGAGAAGGAGCACTCGATACATTCTAGCGCCACTAGCCGGGAGTCAGGTGCATCTATCTTCAGCACTGAACGGAACTGAACCAGTTCACAGGAGTACATGCAAAGTCATCACGTTTTCCACTGTACGACAAACGGAGGATCGCCAGAACTCGTTAAGAGCAACTCCAGCCGTCCCCCACGAAGCCCCCAGGACAACTTTTCGACGCCGGCGATCCATTATCTCCGTAGTCGCGCCCCCAAGACCCCCCAAGGCCTCATTTTTCATTGGATTTGGACCAAATTTTATCCCGCATCCCAGGCCGAACCCAGCGCCTGGGGGCGCCGGCGAAAGGGGAAATGACGCGAAACCGAGGGAAACCGCGCGAAACCGAGGGAAACCGCGCGAAGCTTCTCGTGGGCCCGCGTTGTCAGCGGCACAACGCTTCGTCGTCCTCATCGCCTCGTCTCCCGCGTCGCATTACTGCGCCTGCCGCCGTCGCGTCAAACCGGCCACGCGCCACAGTTACTGCCCCGCCCTCTCCCGCCGGTATTTATTTACTGCCCCACCCTTCGTCACAGCGAGCACACCCATCTCGCCGAGCACGCACGCATCGACCCCTTCTTCCCCTCCCAAACCTCGCACACCACCGGAATGGATCCATCAAGCGGCGCGGCGGCCAACGGCTTCGGCCGGACCTGGCTCCAGGAGAGGGAGGCGCGCCTGCTGTACGAGGCGGGCTACCCATGCCCGCCCGGCATGAGGCTCCCCGGAGACTGGCGGCTCAGCCAGATGGGACACCCGGTCCCCCCCGTCCCCACCGGCGATGAGCGGCTGGCGGAGATCTACGCTGCCCGCGAGCGGCTGACGGAGGATAAGCGGGCGGATCCCATCTGGGACCCCGAGAACAACGCGCGCTGGAACCCGTTCTTCGCCGACCGCCGCCAGCGCCAGCTCAGCGACTACCCCGGCCCGGCGGCGCACGCGCCCAAGCGCAACAACAGCGACGGCCGGAAGCGGTGGTGGGGCATGCCCGGCCGGTCGCTGGCGTACGTCCTCAAGTACATCGAGGACGGCAACGAGCCGCGCCTTCAGGGCCCGTCGGCGCGCCAAGGATGGACGCCGAGGAGGATGTCCTTCTCGTCGTCCTCCTCTTCTGAAGCCGCACGCTCCTCGACGCCGTTCGCCCGCGTCAAGGAGGAGCCGGCGGACGAGCCGCCGCGAAGGAGCGGCTCCCGCGGCATCGTCATCAGGGAGCCCGGCACCGGCACCGGCGGGATCTCCTCCCGCATGCTGACGCCGAAGAAGGAGCCCGGCACCGACGGCCGCGCCCTCAAGAAGGCCTTCAAGAAGAAGGCCGTCGTGAAGGAGGAGGCCTACGACGAGGAGGAGGCCATGCGGGCCGCCATGGCGGCCAGCCTCAACGACGTCCCTCCGGCGCCGGTGGACTTCGCGCTGGAATGGTCGGCCCGCGAGCACAAGCGGGAGGAGGAGGAGCGCCAATGGCGCATTGAGGCCGAGGAGAAGGAGCTCCTCGCGCGCTACGAGCGCCGCCGCCGTCGTCGCGCCGGGCCGGAGTACGTCGTGCTGGACGACAGCGACGAGGACGGTGCCGGCCCAAGCCAGCACGGCGGCGGCGACGGCGACGGCGCTGGGTGCAGTGCTCCTCCTCCGACCGGTGGCGACGAGGACGACGACGGCGGGGACTACACGCAGTTCTACCGCCACTTCGGCATGTAGACGCCGCGCCGCCGTGTTTTTTTTTTTTTTTTAGTTATCTTGTATGATATCCTCCGTGTTCGACAAAAAAACGTCAAGTTTGAACAAATTTTGTCAAATTCGCGTAAGTTTCGTAGTTTATCTCGTGTTTTTGCCGTTCCGTCTGGGGCCGCGGCTGGGAATCGGCCCGCCCCCAGGCCGATTTTTTCCGCCGACGCCCCCAGCAGGCCCAAAAAAATGCCGGCAAATCGGCCTGGGGAGGCCAACGGCTGGAGTTGCTCTAACGTTGAAGTCTAGGCGCGAGAGCACGCGTGGGAGGTGCCTCCATCGCCTTGAGAGGGTGCCGGTTTGAACGGTCGTGCATAAACACAAGCGTTCAAGGATGTTGAGCACAATGTCATCAGGGAGCGCACTGAGCCGACCTTGTTTGACTTGGCTTTCCTAAGCAGGGGCAAAAGGTAGGTAAGACCTTATCAAAAAAAAAAAAATGGTAAGAAAAAATAGCTAAGGGTTTGATATAAAAAATTAGTAAATCTAAGAAAAGTACAAATCGATTAATCAACGATTTTGGTTCGTCTACCCGACATAAAGTTGTCTAGCAACTTGTATACTAAAATAGGGTCAACTAATTCTCATTTAAATGAGAATTGGCTTAATTCTCATTTAAATGAGAATTGGCTTAATTCTCATTTTGGATGACATCAATCACATTTAAAGAGAAAAAATTGTAACTGAAGAATATTCAGTTGCAAACGGTGTGTAACCAGAAATTTTTAGTATAAAATATACAAGATTTTTTTTTTGAAAGATCCAACCTTGAGTTGGCATTTCATTTATAGCAGGGGGAATATATACAAAGCATATCTGAACAACTCAACTGAGCATCATATACGAAAGTTAAAAACAAAACCAAAACACAAGGGAAAGAATTTGAAAGACAAAAAGTGAAAGCAGATTTTCACGGAGGTTCAAACAGCAACGTGCGGAGAGCTTTGGCTCCTGCGTATGAAATATACAAGATTCAGTTACAATAGGTGTGCAGCTGAAAAAAAAAAACACAGTTGCAATTATAATGTAACTGAAAAATATCTAGTTGCAACTATGGTGGAACTAAGAAAAATCTTAGTTGCAAATCATGTGCAACTCACATGTCGCACGAATTACACTATAAAAATTTGATGACCTTGAAGTTAAATGAGGTCTAATTAACTTAATCAAATGAGAATTAGCAAAAATGAAATAATAAGGGGAAAGAACGTGCTAGATAGTATTAGCCTATCAATCAAATCAAACGGAGCTAGGGCTGAATTCCTGTAAAAACGTTGAAATAAAAATAAAGAAAGGAATAGGCCATTTATAGGTTACGAAGCTCACATTGTGGTCCGAAATAGGATCCATAGTGCAGCGGCTTAGATAATACTAAGGCCCCCGATCCATAATAAGTGTTGTGGCTTTAGTTCAAATTTGACTAAAAATGAATTAAAGCCAAGACATTTATTATGGATCGGAGGGAGTATATGGCTACTTCACTTGTTCAATTCAACTGACGCAGGAAAAAACTTGATATAGAAAAGATGCGGGCTTTCAACTCGATCATGTGACCAGTAGTGTATCCAATCCTTTTCACGCCAAACAGAAAATGCAAGCTTTCCGTTGCTCGATTTGTTTAGCTTTTTAATCCCCAATCCGAAAGGACTTTCAACTCCAGTAACGAAACTTTCAATTGGAGATCGTGGAGACACAATCTTCCGCCTGTTTGTTTGTAGTAGGAGGAGGAGGTCGCCGGGCGGGAGCAATGAGATCGAGGTTCAGTAAGCAGTCGTGGTTGCAGGGGAAGGAGACTAGCACTTTGTGTTGGTTGTTCGATTGGACGAGGACGACGAGAGTGAATAGGTAGAACATGGGTACATTTGCACCCGTTTTTTGAAAAAACATTTAAAACACGTTTAAAATATGTTCAAAAAATCTGAAAAAAAGTACACGCATACATCTCGCATAATGTGTTGATGACACAAAGTTTCGTGAAAAGTTTACATTTTAGTTTTCATTCACAAAAAAGAGAAATTTTTGTGACTTACATATAACACATATATGTCAGATTTTTGTCTTTTTCACACAAGTCAAGTAAAAAGTATTTTTGGGACGAAACTTTTGGCGCACACTAGAAACTACAATATGTACGCGTGCATATTTTTTCGGAATTTTTGGACATTACGAAAATGCATTTTGAAAGCGGGTGCAAATGTACCCATGTTCTCCACCTTATTATCCCGAGGACGACCAGCTACGCAAGTCCTAACTAAGAGCATCTCTAGCAGCGATTGAAAAAGCCGGAACCGTAAATGCGGTTTTCGGTTTGTGGTTTACGGGTTGAAAATGGCTTTCGGTTTCTGTTCTGCCGCAGCCATTTTCAGCTCCTAAAACACATATTCGTCCACATTTCAATATATATGTATCATTTAACTTTCAAAATATAAAAGCAATATAAAATCAATATGAAGTAAGAATATTGTTTATTGTACAATACAAACTTAATCCAAATTAAAATAATGGTTTAAATTACAACCCAAATAAATAAATAATAATCCAATACAAACCGAATTCAAATAAATAATGGTTCAAAGTACACATAAATAATCCATAAAATGAATGAAAATGGTAGACTACTGCCCATGTCTGTGCCAGTGGTGCGCAATGAGATCTTTTTCAAGCTGGCGGTGAGTTTTCTTGTTCTCAATCTCCCGGTAAGTCTGAAGAAATGCTCTGATTGCATCTGTGTTTCTTGCCGGTTTCACACGTTTGCCTACATTGTCATAGACTAAATCCAAGTCCAAGTCCCTCTCATCCTCGACGATCATGTTGTGAAGAATCACACAGCATGTCATTATGTTTTTGAGGTTTTTTTTGTCCCAACAACAAGCAGGACCTCGAACTATGGCAAACCTAGATTGCAAAACCCCAAAGACTCTCTCAATGTCCTTTCGGGCTGCCTCTTGTACCTTGGCAAAGTGGATCTCCATTTTAGTCTCTGGTTTTGAGATGGTCTTCACAAATATAGACCAAGGGGGATATATACCGTCGGCAAGATAGTACCTGATGGGGGGATACTTTATAGGTAGGCCCATGGACCCGGAAAGTAGACCCGCCAAGACCAAGAAGGCCAAAGCCGAGTCACGTATCAAGTCGCATGGGCTGGGCTGGAGACAAGCCGGCCAAGGCCCATGATGAAGAAAGGACCCGTCCGGAAGGAGTCCAAGTACAACCCGGAGTCTAAACTTGGAAGACCAAGACGTAGAGTAGGACTCCGTGTTCTAGTATGACTCGGTGTAAAGTGTAAGTCCAGAGACCCGGCAGCCTTTATAAGCGGGGTCCTGGACCTTAGATCGATAAGCTTCAATCAGTAGAGAAACCCTAGCCACCAGAGAGAAGTCGCCGGCTCCTAAGTTGTGGGAGCCGGGTCCTTGTAATCGAGACATATCAAGAGCAATAACAGAGAAGCAGGAAGTAGGTCTTTACCTCGAATCAGAGGGGCCGAACCTGGGTAAATCCTTGTTCCTTGGCGAGATTAACCGTTCCAGCGTACTTCAGTCATCAATGGCCCCAGAACTCATCTTCCGTGAGGAAGAACTTGCCGTGACAACCCCACGACAGTTGGCGCCCACCGTGGGGCCTACGGTGACGAAAGGAGTCGAGATCGTTGGAGCTGCTCGTCGAGCCATGGAGAAACTCGCCATCGGGCGGGTCTACACTGATGAGCATGGAGAGACAGAGATCGATGACTCAGGCTGGACCTCGGAGATGAATGAAGTCGACGAGGGCTATCAGCTTGTCTTTGGAGGAATCAACGTGTTCGTCGGGATGGTGTGCGCGTCGGGTCTTCGCGAGAACTCGGCGGAGTCGGTGCCAGAGCTAACTGTCATCGTCGAGTCCGACGGCGAGGAGTCGGTCGGAACTTCAGAGGTCGGCATCATCGCCGAGTCTGAGGGACCCCTAGCTGAGGAACCAGATGTGATGCAGGAGTCAGATTCAGATTATGATGCAGATTCAGAGTCCATCCTACCCTTGTTTGAAGATCGGCTTGGGTATGGGATAGAGGAAGAGGATTACGAGGAGTCGCCAGTACGCGCTCGTGTTGTGGGAGTCTACATGTCTGGAAACACTGGGAATCAGTTTGATACAACTTTGTTGACAAAGGAGATTAATGCAAGTAATGCCGCAGAGAGGGCGGCCGAGTTAACCAACGCTCGTGCTGCGTTGGAGAAGCAATTAGCTGATATCACAGAGGCAAACCGTAGACTAGCTGCAGAGCAGGCCCGAGTCCAGATGAAGCTCAGGTCGTGCGGAGGCGCCGCGAGGAGCTTACTTCAATTCAGCATCGCCGAGCCAGGAGTCGCTTGCATGATGGAGTCCACATCAATCCGACCAATCTATTCACCACACCCAATGGTCCAGGCAGAGGAGCCGGACTAGGAGGCTCAGCGGCAGCAGGAGGCGCCGCAGGAGGAGCCGGAGGAGCACCACCACCACCACCACCACCACCACCCCCAGAAGGATCGGGAGGCAGCCGTGCTAACGGACCACCGCCTGAAGGAGGAGTCGGAGGAGGAGCATCTGGTGGCTTAGGGGCACAGCCTAACAGATTTCATACTCCAGAGGGACACTACTCTAATCCTATGGACAACGTTCATGCGGCGACTCTGAGATTGGAGAATATTGTGGTACCAGAGGGACCAGCAGGACAGGAGACTCGCGAGGCTATCGAGTTACTGAAAACAGCTTTGACTCAGCAGGCTTTGTATCCAACTTTTCCAGATGCAAGTAGGCTACACTCAACACCTTTCAACTCAGGTACGAGGAGTCGGCACGGCGAGTCCAACCCGGCAAACTCTACGAGTGCAAGGCGTCGTGAGCTAGCAAGGAATCGTGCAAACATACCAACGGCTTCACAAGCTCAGCTAGTGGTTGATGAAGCAAGGCAACGACGAGAGAGAGAAGCAGCAAGAGCTCGGGAGGCAGAGAGGGACAGAGCGATAGTGCTTGCAGCCAACCCGCCTCAGCCGAGCCGGGTCCACGAGGAGGTGACTTCTCCTGGTGCTTCCCCAGCATTAACAGGACCAGAGTGTTTGTCCGATGCCATCAGATCCGAGTCCTTCCCCAGCAGTTTCAAGGAGCCGCGCAAGGTTCCAAACTATGAGCCTAACATGGACCCGACCTCTTGGTTGGGTACATACGAGATGGCGATGAGTATTCGCAATGCCACAGGTAATCTGTGTGCCAAGTTCATGTATCTTATGATGGAGGGAGCAGCCAAGGTGTGGATGCGCAACTTGCCTCCTAGGTCAATCAACTCTTGGGAGCAATTGAAGGCGGCTTTTATTCAGAATTTCCAAGGCACATGCAAGAAACTCAGCACCATTGAGGACCTGGAGCGATGTGTCCAGAGGAAGGGCGAGTCAGCAAGGCACTGGATGAAGCGAGTCTCAGAGATCATTAACTCCTCACAAGGACTCCCACCAGTTTCAGTCTTAATGGCGATGGAGAGAAATTGCAGTTACAATCCCTTGAGTTGGAAGCTAGGTCGTATGAAGGAGAGCCTGAATCAAGGTATTCCCCTTACGATTGGTGAGATCATGGCAGGTGCTAATAAGCACGCTGCCACAGACAAAACAAAGGATCAGGAGGAAGGAACTAAAGGACAAGGTGGCAATGGTCAGAACCAGAACCAGAATCAGAACCAGAATCAAGGTAGTGGCAAGAGGCCGTATGGAGACAACTCTGACCTAGTGGCCAACACAAACACTGGAGTCAGGCGTAAGGACAACAATTCTGGTGGATACCAAGGCCGCACTCCAAGCACAGAGGAGGTCTTGAGAATTCCATGCCCTAAACATGCCAAGAACGGTAGATGCGGTCATACCCTGGGACAGTGCGTAGATTTGCAGCGCGCCAGGTTCCAAGGGCCAGGAGGAGGTAACAACAATGGTGGATATAGAGGAAACAATGGAGCCGGAGGACCCGGCAATAACGGTGGAGGAGCCGGCAATAACCCAAACCAACCTCAAGGAGGAGGTCACCAGCAGGGCGGGTTCCAGCAGAACCCGAAGCAGCTTCACGAGGGCAATGGTCAGTATTATGTCACAACTCGGCAGCACAACCCGAGTCATGGCAGCTACCATGTCTTCACGACTAGTACGTCCAAGCGTTCCAAGAAGTTGAAAGTCAGAGCAGTTAATGCAGTAGAGCCGGCCCTTCCACAGTGGCTCAGGTGGTCAGAGCAAACCATCACATGGAGTCGGGCAGATCATCCTCCAAGAGTCGACGAGCCAGGGCAGCTAGCCTTGGTAGTGGCACCTCAAGTTGGGGGCTATACATTGAACAAAGTGCTTATGGATGGTGGAAGTAGTATCAACATCTTATATTACGACACATTCAAGAGGATGCAGCTGCAAGATAGACAGCTAATTCCAACAGAGACAGTGTTCCACGGGATAGTACCAGGGAAGTCGGCTAAGCCCATTGGTAAGATTTATCTTGAGGTTGCTTTTGGCACAGTGGAGAATTTTCGTTCAGAGATTATGCCCTTTGAGGTAGTGGACCTTAAGAGCCCATATCATGCTCTTTTTGGTCGACCTGCATATTTTAAGTTTATGGCCAGGCCATGTTATGTGTACTTGAAGCTCAAGATGCCAGGTCCAGCAGGAATCATCACAGTTAATGGCAGCAGACAGATGGCATTGGAGTGCGAGATTGGTGATGCAGCCATGGCTGAGACAGCTTGTGCTCAAGAGGAGCTGAAGTTTTACAAGGCAAACGTGGATCCGGAGGACAACTCGGTCCTTAAGAAGCCGGCCACAGAGGAGAAGATGAAATTCAAGTCAGCTCAGGACACAAAGCAAGTCGACTTCACCCCTGGTGACTCTTCCAAGCAGTTCACCATTGGGGCACACCTCTCTGATAAATAGGAAAGCGCGCTCGTCGAGTTCATCCGTGAGAACCGGGACGTTTTTGCATGGAAGCCATCTGACATGCCAGGAGTCCCGAGAGAACTCGCCGAGCACAGCTTACACGTTAATCCTAATGCAAGACCAGTCAAGCAGGGTCTGCGCAAGTTTCATGATGACAGAAGGAAAGCCATAGGAGAAGAGGTAGCTCGGCTCCTCGCAGCCGAGTTCATCAAGGAGGTCTTTCACCCAGAGTGGGTGGCCAATCCAGTGTTGGTACCAAAGAAGACAGGAGAGTTGAGGATGTGCATTGACTTCACGGGCCTGAACAAGCATTGCCCTAAGGACCCGTTTGCACTACCTCGCATAGACCAAATCATCGACTCCACAGCGGGGTCAGAGTTGCTTTGTTTCTTGGATGCATATTCAGGGTACCATCAGATCAGACTCAACATAGAGGATGAGTTGAAAACGTCCTTCATCACGCCCTTTGGAGCATTTTGTTACACAACAATGCCCTTTGGACTCAAGAATGCGGGAGCTACATATCAGAGATGTATTCAGAACTGTTTCAAAAAACAGATTGGAAGGAATATTCATGCTTATGTGGATGATGTAGTTGTCAAATCTCAGAAGGCCGACTCTTTGATAGCAGACTTGACAGAAACCTTTGAGAACCTGCGCAAGTATAAGATGAAGCTCAACCCGACCAAGTGTGTCTTTGGAGTCCCTGCTGGCAAACTCCTAGGCTTCATCGTTTCAGAGAGAGGCATTGAGGCAAATCCAGAGAAAATCAAGGCTATCCATAACTTGCAGAAGCCGACTTGTCTGAAGGACGTCCAAAAGCTTACTGGATGTGTGGCAGCTCTGAGCAGGTTTATTTCCAGACTCGGGGAGAAGGCGGGTCCTCTCTACCGACTCCTGAAGAAGTCAGACAAATTCCTATGGGATGAAGAGGCTGACCGTGCTTTTGAGGAGTTGAAGAAAACTTTATCAACAGCACCAGTGCTTGCAGCTCCTACAGATAAGGAGCCCATGCTATTATATGTAGCTGCCAACGAGAGAGTTGTCAGCGCAGTAGTAGTTGTGGAACGTGCAGAGGAAGGAAAGGAGTACCCAGTGCAGAGACCTGTCTACTACATCAGTGAAGTCCTCACAGAGTCAAAGCAAAGGTACCCTCAGTGGCAGAAATTAGTTTATGGAGTTTTTCTTGCAAGTAGAAAGCTCAAGCATTATTTCCAAGAGCATCCGATTAAGGTGGTGAGTTCAGCACCGCTAGCAGATATTATACGCAACAGAGAGGCAACAGGGCGAGTCGCCAAGTGGGCAATTGAGTTGGGTCCTTATCATATCACATATGAGCCAAGGACAGCGATCAAATCTCAAGCTTTGGTGGATTTTGTCAATGATTGGACAGATTTTACATCTTCACCAAGCACCCCTTGCACCAAGTATTGGACAATGCACTTTGATGGGTCCAGACAGTTGGAAGGCTCAGGAGCCGGCGTGGTGTTAACCTCACCTAAGGGAGATAAGTTAGCATACGTCCTTCAGTTACACTTTGATTGCACCAATAACATGGCAGAGTATGAGGCTTTGCTACATGGCCTGCGTTTGGCCAAGGAGATGAACATCAAGCGTATCAGGTGCTTTGGAGACTCGGATCTCGTAGCTCAGCAAGTATCTGGAACTTGGGACTCGAAGGATGCAAACATGGCAGCTTATAGAAGAGCAGTCGAACAGATAGCCGGGTTCTTTTCTGGTTATCAAGTGGAGCATATTGACAGACGCAAGAACGAAGCCGCTGATGCGTTATCACGACTCGGCTCTCGTCGAGAGAAAGTACCACCAAATGTGTTCTTAGATGAACTCCACCACCCTTCAGTTAAGTTGCCCACAGAGGAGGAGTTAGCCTTTCCAGACCCAGAGTCGGCACTTGTTGCAGCAGTACGAGCAATCCCAACATGGACAGAGCCCTACTTAGCCTATCTCCTGCGGGGTGAACTCCCAAAGGATGAAGTCAAGCGAAAACAACTCATCAGACGATGCAAGTCCTACACAGTCATTGATGGCGAGTTATATAGAAGAAGCGTTACTGGAGTCTACCAGAGATGTGTGTCTCCAGAAGAGGGCAAGCAAATATTGCAAGAGATCCATGCAGGAGATTGTGGTCATCATGCATCCACTAGATCCTTGGTGTCAAAAGCTTTCAGACACGGGTTCTTTTGGTTGACAGCACATTTAGATGCAGAGAGGATAGTTCGAGTCTGTGATGGATGTCAAAGGTACGCAAGGCAAGACCACGTGCCAGCTCAAGAACTCAGAACCATCCCTATCACTTGGCCATTTGCAGTTTGGGGACTCGACATGGTGGGCCCTTTCTCAAAGTCGCCTTGTCAGAAGACCCATCTGCTAGTAGCAGTTGACAAGTTCACCAAGTGGGTGGAGGTGGAACCCGTCAGCAGAGTCGACGGTGCATCAGCTGTGAGATTCTTCAAGAAGATAGCCACACGTTTTGGGTATCCTCATAGCATCATTACAGACAATGGTACCAACTTATCAGTTGGGGAGATGGCCAAGTTTTGTGGTGAGAACAACATCAGACTCGACCTAGCCTCAGTGGCACATCCACAGTCCAATGGACAAGCAGAGAGGGCAAATCAGGAGTTGCTGAAGGGAATTAAGCCTCGGCTCCGAGTCCCTTTGCTAAGAGCCGCCGGGTCTTGGGTTGAGGAGTTACCAGCAGTGCTTTGGAGCATCAGGACGACTCCTAACAGATCTACTGGCTTCACACCTTTCTTCATGGTGTATGGAGCAGAAGCTGTCTTACCAAGCGACTTGTTGCACGACTCGCCACGAGTCGCCAATTATGTTGAGACAGAAAATGAACTCGCCCGACAGGACTCGGTCGATGCACTTGAGGAAGCAAGGGAGTTAGCCCTTGAGAGATCAGCAGTTTATCAGCAAGACTTGCGGCGATATCACGCACGCAGAGTCAAGACCCGGACTTTCCAGGAAGGAGACTTAGTGCTTCGCCTTGTCCAGAGTAAGGAGGGGATGCACAAGTTATCTCCACCATGGGAAGGACCGTTTGTCATAAGCAAGAATCTGAACAACGGATCGTACTATCTAATGGATGTGCGAGAGCCGGCAAGTGTAGGCAAAGGAGCTGACACAGCTCATACTCTAGATCCTTATGCAGAGGCAAAGAGGCCTTGGAACATAGCTCAGCTACGTCCATATTATACCTAAGTTGTAATAGATTCATGAGTTGAAAGGTAATGAGCCCAGTGAGCCACGCCTAGATGTAATCAAATTATTGTGATCAAATGAAATAAAGCCGGCTTCTGTGAACATGAGTCCTTTAGTCGAGTCACCCAGTGAGTGCGCTTTGTTCTTTAAATTTTGATCACCAGGTTCTTGGGGGCTTGCTTTTCAGTGAAAAAAGTTAAGCTTAAACTCTTGGACCCGGCACAGTAGCCAAATTTTCCTAGTTTTCTCGCTGGTAAGTCAGATGCATCCTGCGCAATATGATCTATCTACAGGCATGACTTGTTTCTTTCTCTTATGGATCCTAAGGAACATATGAGTTAAGAACCTGTCAGCACAAGCTGTACGAGAAGTCATGCAGGGCCTACTTATTCATCAGTGAAAAATTAGACGGGTTATAAGAACCAAGCCGATTGGCACAAATTCAAAATAGCTAACAAGCTAAATAGTTTAAAGCACCAGTAGTGCATCTTTACAACTCAAAAGAGCTCAACAAGCTCAATAGTTTAAAAGCACCCATAGTGCATAATTACAAAGTCTCAACAGTAACACAGCATTACATAGCACTCAAAAGTCATTCAAAGGATGGTCTTCCAGAGGAGTCGACTCCTTAGCCAGAGTTGGGGAGTCCTCCTTAGCAGGCGACTTGTCCTTTGCTTGAACAGCAGGAGTCGATGAGTTCTTCTTAGCAGGAGATCTGCCTTGTGCTTGAGCAGCGGATGAAGGAGCCGGCTTCAATGGAGGCTTGGTGGCGACTTTCTTCGTTTGAAATCCAGTACCCTTGGGACTCTTCATATGCTTGGTAAGATCTGCTTGTTTCTGAGCGTCTCCAGAGACAGCTCTAGAAGGAGTGGGCGCAGAAGGAGTCTTCAGGGTAGGCTCAGCACTCGGCACAGGAGCCGCCGGTGACGATGAACTCGGACCGGCAGAGGCAGCGAATACACCGGATGGGTCCTGTGATGGGCGGCCAAAGTTTACTATCGCAGGATGTACTGGAGCGACTCTCTTGTTCTCCAAATCATAATGATGAACCCATACCTCAGGGTCCATCTTATTCGCAATCTCACAAGCATATGGCCGCACCAGCTTTTCTTCGGCTATGAAATCATTCTGAGTAAAGGTTTGCCATCTTCATGCTGCTCAGGCTTCCCCATTGTAAGCATTGCTGGCTCAAGAACAGTGGGATAGTAGCTGTGGGCTAAGGCCAGGATCCTGATAGCAGATCTCCTCATAGAAGATTGTTTCCACAAACGCACATAACCTGGTGCCCTGGACAACTCATCCACCAGACGTTCAGGCTCTTTGGGGCACTTGCCTTTATGATTCAGATACTTGACCACAGAACGGGCTCCCTCTTGTAGCCCGTGACAGTAATCAAGCATCTCAGACAGTTGTTTGCTTGTGGGCAATTTAAGCTTGGGGGGAGTCAGCCCCTGCAGAAAGGAAGTCAAGCAGTCATTGTCAGTTGGAAAGCAATTCAGAAAGGTACAAAAGGAAACAAGCAAAAGTCATAAACTCACCAAATATATGCTGACACATTGCACCAATGCCCTTCTTGCAAGTGTTGAACACGGCTTGTAGGTCATTATGTGCCTTCTGAGCAATCTTTTTGGCCTCAGCCGACTCTTTTTTCACCTGCTCCAGTTGAGCAGCTAAGGCCTTCAGATCCTTCTCAAGCTGAAGGGAGTGTTCTTTTTCGGCCATGGCAGATTTGGCATTGGCAGCTGCCTGGTCCTCAAGTTCTTTCATATCTCTCTTCATCTTGGAGACGATGCACTGCAATTACAAGTCATCAAGCACAAGTGAGATCCACAAGTCAAATACAGAACTCATGAGCTCCAAGTCGTCACAAGTTAACAACTTGGCGCTTGGGGGCTACTCGCAGAACAGAAATTTTTTCTTCAAGTAAGGTATCAGTGAGTAATATATATTGGTAGCTCCAAGTCGTCGCAGGCTGACAACTCGGCGCTTGGGGGCTACTCATGCAGAAATTTTTGGTCTAAGGACCTGACAGACAGTAAATTATTAGCCCCGAGTCCTAGTAGAGCTAAGGACTCAGGCCTTGGGGGCTACAGTATGCAAGTTTGTTCTACCTACCAAATGATTTGATTTGAGGATGAAGCACCTATCCTAGTCACAAGACACCACAGACAGGTGCTTGGGGGCTACTGAGATAGGATGATACCAGAAAGCATGAAAGGAGGAGTCAGAAAAGCTTACTTCATGAACTATGTGAAGAGACCTAAGAGCCGCTTGCTCGTCATCCTTCAGCCTAGCAGCTTGATCGTTCAAGTCGACTGCTTCAGCATAGGCTTCGGAAAATGACATGTTATCTGCCACCCGAAGTCGACTGTAGTCAGTAGATGACTTGATCTTGATTGGTGGAGAGGCTGCAGGAGTCGGCTTGACAGGAGCCGGCTGAACTGGAGGCGCAGAATCAGGAGTCACAGCACCAGAGCTGGGCTGGACTGTTGTTGGAGTCGACGCTCGAGCCTTTGAAGAGGACTCGGGGACAGTAGGAGTCGTGGTTGCGCCGGCTGATGCAGCGATGGAGGGACCTGTCCTCGTACTGGTCGTCTGAGAAGTCGATGGAGGGGCAGGTCCACGCCCAGAGGAGACATCAGCCATGCCTGGGAGCTTTGTCACCTTGGCACAAGGCCGAGCCCTGAAATATTCAGAGATAGAAGTCAATAAACCTAGTGAAAGGAAAGATCAGAAACCATACAATTGCAAGTACAGAGACAAAAGAGTTTTACCCAATATTGGTCTCCAGATCCAAGGCGGTCTGAGAGTTTGAAGAAGGCATTGACAAGCCAGAGCTGTAAGAGTCGTCCTTCTGGGGAGGAGAGGTTGATTTCCGTTGGTGTGAGACTGGCAGAGGCTCAGGAGCATCTGCAGGCCCATCGGAACGTAGCTTCCTCTTCCTAGCAGCGATAACACTCTGCATTTGCTCTTCAGGCTTAGTGGGAGAGCGAGAGGACCCAAGGACTCGTGAGAGTGGTACCTTGGGAACAGCCTCTCGAGAGCCATTGTTGTTCGAGGCTGGAGAGGATGGGGAACGACTCCTGGCAGAGGACTCTGCGGATGGAGATGGTTGAGCAGCAGCAGAGGCAGTGTCAGTTTGCCTAGTGGGGGGAGCCTCTGGAGAGGACTCGTCGTCGTCGGTTTCTTCCACAACGGGAGCCTCTTGAGAGGACTCCTCTTCATCAGCACTCTTAGTTGGAGCCTCTGGCGAGGACTCCTCATCAACAGCATCCTCATCAGCAGGAGCCTCCCGGGAGGACTCCTCATCTGCATCATCGGTATCATCTGCCACAGTGGTTTGATCTGTGGCAGGGATTTCTTCTTCGGCTTCAGCCTCAGCTTCAGCTTTATTCTTAGAGCCAGCTCCAGAAGCCGGCTTCCAGAAGGAGTTGGTGAGCTGCAAACGAGTTAGCAAACATGGGTCAGCAAGCAATACAAGTGAAGTCAAGATTGAAATAAAGTGGAGAGTGATGCTTACATCAGGAGCCGGGTGGGTCGAGCAGAAGGGTTGGAGCCCGAAATAAGCTTGATCCTTCACCGGTTTCCCAGTCAACTTCTTGATGAGTCGACCAAGTTCCGGTCCATCAGATAGCTGCTCCGTAACCCGGAGGTCATCACCAGCGCATCTGGTATATGTGCAGATCAGTCGAGTCCTAGGACTCAGCGGCTGGATTCTCCAGGTTGTCCAGCAACGGACCAAGTCCATATTCTCCAGGTTATGGGACAAGAGAGCCCGGATGCGAGTGATAAGAGACTCGACCCTTGGCCGGTCGGCCTCTGGGCACCTGGCCTTCATCAGAGGAGTCGCCCGGAGGCGTTCCTCAGAGAACAGAGGAAGCTTAGGCTCATTTGCAGGAGAAGTGTCCTTGCAATAAAAGAAAGTCCTTTGCCAGTCCTTGATGCGATTTGGAAAAACTGGCTTAGGGAAGACGGAGTTGAGGCGCCGTTGAAGGGCGACGGCGCCGCATTGAAGAAGAGGACCCCCAGAGGTTTCAGGTTGGGGATTGCAGTAAAAAAGCTCGAGCCAAAGGTTGATGTCAGGTTTGATTTGGAGGTAATCCTCACAAAGAACAACGAAATTAGAAAGTGTGAGAATAGAGTTGGGAGCAAGATCGTGAATCCGCAACTCGTAAAGCTCGAGGAGCTGGCGGAAGAAGAGATCGCCGGGGGGAGAAAAGCCGCGGAATAGGTGCTCGACAAAGACGACAACTTCATCCTTGGCAGGAGAAGGAACAATCTCATCCCCAGGGGCCCGAGCTTGAGCGCTAGAGGGGATCAAACCTGATAGCCTGTGGGTCTTCAATTGCTCCGCCGAGACCGTGGATCCACTCCAATCGGCGGAGATCGATCGCTTGGAGGAGGGTTTAGCGGCGGCGGCGGCCGCGGCGGCAATGTTCACCGTCCTGCTCGTCGTGGTTGCCTTGGCCTTCGATGTGGTCTTTGGGCGCTTGGGTGCCATGGCGTGCGGGCGGAGCGTGCTGGGCGCGAGAAGAGATGGGCGCGAAAGAGAGGAAGGAGAGGTTTGAGCTGAAGGGGCAAGTGAGGTTTAGGGCTTGACCCTTCGAGATTTATAAAGAGGGGTAAAACCCTAGAGAGTTACAGAGTGGGTCCACAGTTGACTGTGGATAACGTTTCAGTAAAAACATTCCAGCGGCCAAACAGACAGATAAGAAATCGCAACAGAAAAAGGTCAAAGGTTACAGATATGGAAGTAGCCGGCTTGTCCCAGAATGACGAGTCCTGTGACAGTGAAATCAGCTTATATAGCCCTTGTTCGCAAGAGTCACACCAGAACCCGGCCTGCTAGTACGAGGGCATGTGTGGTGGCTTGAACAAGGGATAAGAGTGGACTCATTTTATGTATGTGTTACGTTTTATGCAGGAATTCATCTTGGAGCTAGCAGCAGGCGACTTTGGAGCCATTGGCTCAAGTGGAAGGAGTCGACCCAGAGAGTCGAATCAGCAAGTCAGAGGAAGCCACCAAGCTGTGCCCAAGATAAATTCGGGGGCTACTGATGGGGGGATACTTTATAGGTAGGCCCATGGACCCGGAAAGTAGACCCGCCAAGACCAAGGAGGCCAAAGCCGAGTCACGTATCAAGTCGCATGGGCTGGGCTGGAGACAAGCCGGCCAAGGCCCATGATGAAGAAAGGACCCGTCAGGAAGGAGTCCAAGTACAACCCGGAGTCTAAACTTGGAAGACCAAGACGTAGAGTAGGACTCCGTATTCTAGTATGACTCGGTGTAAAGTGTAAGTCCAGGGACCCGGCAGCCTTTATAAGCGGGGTCCTGGACCTTAGATCGATAAGCTTCAACCAATAGAGAAACCCTAGCCACCAGAGAGAAGTCGCCGGCTCCTAAGTTGTGGGAGCCGGGTCCTTGTAATCGAGACATATCAAGAGCAATACCAAAGAAGCAGGAAGTAGGTCTTTACCTCGAATTAGAGGGGCCGAACCTGGGTAAATCCTTGTTCCTTGGCGAGATTAACCGTTCCAGCGTACTTCAGTCATCAATGGCCCCAGAACTCATCTTCCGTGAGGAAGAACTTGCCGTGACAACCCCACGACAGTACCCCTTTGTGTACTCATGCCCATTGACAGTGTAGTTGCATTCCGAAGCATCACCACTAGCTAGCCTCGCAAATAAGTGAGACCTTTGCAAAACATTGATATCATTGAGTGTGCCCGGCAAATCAAAAAAGCAATGCCAAATCCACAAATCCTCGGATGCAGCGGCCTCGAGAACAATTGTTGCATCACCACTCTTGCCACAATACTGCCCGTGCCATGCCTTCGGGTAGTTTTTCCACGGCCCATGCATACAATCAACACTACCTAGCATGCCCGGCCAACCACGAGCCTCATTTTGTGCCATCAACCTTGTTGTGTCCTCCTCATTCGGTGCTCTAAGATAAATAGGACAAAAGAGGCGGATTATCACTTTGGCGAAAATGCGCACTGACTCGATTGTAGTATCCTCGCCAATGCGAAGATACTCATTGGCGTAGTCCGCTGGAATGCCGTATGCAATCACCCTCATCGTTGTGGATATCTTCTGATATGCGCTAAACCCCAACAATCCGGCCGCATTCCTCCGGCGAGTAAAATACCGACAATTGGCCTCGCAAGCCTCTACAATTTTGACGAACAAGGATCGACGCATTCGGTACCTTCGACGGAAAATGTGAGCCGGGTAGGTTGGTCTCTCGGCGAAGTAGTCTCGCATGAGCAGCTCGTTGTCGTAGAAACGATTCCGGGGAATGCGTAGGCGGCCGACTTTGGATCCTCGCCTCGTCCTCCTATGCATATCCTCGAACTCCTTCATGGCGAGGACCACCACCGCCATTTGCTCCGGTGGTTGGCGAGCAACATATCAACGTCCGAGTCGTCGGACTCGGACAAGTCCTCGAGCAAAAATTGGTCGCACGGGCTCAACTCCATCTAAAACGAACACAGGAAGAGAAATCAACAACAAATCCACCGGAAAATCGACCGAGATCGAGCGGAAAGTAACTCACCGACGGATCCGGTGTGGCGGCCGAGAGTGGGTGGGGAACGGCCGGAATCGAGGGCGGGCGAGTTGGATCCGGTGCGACGGCGACTCGGCGGAAGGAAATACGACGGGAAATGGCCGGGATCGAGGACGGCGGGTGGCGGCGGCGGCGGCGACTCGGGGGGAAAGAGGAACTACCTGACGCGGAGCTGAAATGTCCCTCCCGCCAACGCCTCGCAGGTTTTCCAGGGCACCGTCGGTTCGGAGGGGAAAACTGCGTATACTCGGTTTCAGGAAAAGTTCTCGGACGGCCGAATTTTTTTTACGGGTCGGGCACTTTTTCGATCGCTGGTATGCCTCGTTTTTCCTCGCGCGGACCGTATCGGGCAGTTATTTTTTAATTTCGGGACGTTTTCGATCACCGCTAGAGATGCTCTAATCGACTCAGCTACATTAACTCGTCACCTTAAACCAACGCTTAAAGCCTACTATGACTGGCATATGCGGCCACGACCAGCTATGCAGTCCTAATCTGACTCAGCTACGTTAGGTCAACTTAAACCAAAGCTTAAGCCTATTGTTTTTCTTAGATTATAGATATATATAAAAGGAATTGAAGAGCCGGGCATGGTGTTTTGGCTAATAGGTCCCGATGCACCTGTTATAAAAAAAACATTTTAAAATATCAAAAAATTCGGAACAAAAAAAATCAGCTATACATCTCGACATTCTATACATACACAAGGTTTCGTAAAAAAAACATTTTTTTTGGCTTGTATAAAGAGATAAAAAAGTCTCGTGAAAACTCAGTTTGGAGCACCGAAAATTGTTAACTTTCGCGGGTCACAAAAAAATGTCTTTTTTTGCCGAACTTTGTGTGGGAACATAGAATGTTCGGATATACTCCCGAATTTTTTGTTTGTATTTTTTTGACATTCAAATGTGGTTTTTTGGTAGAGGGCCGGTGCATATACACCTATGAATCAAAACAAATTCCCCGCAAAGAGCCTGACTTTAAACTAATGAAGTCCAAATGTTCAATGATATGATTACATGTTGCAGCATATAACTTAGGTACAGTTAAACATGTTGCAACATACAACTTAGCCCAATAGAAGCATGTTGCAAAATACAGCTTCACTTACTAAGCAAACCACCAACAACATGGCTCTAAACCAATGGGAAGACTAGGCACTCACACTACTTTGAAGGTTTTTCACGAGGAGCTGCCTTGGACCGACGACCATCCCCTCCAGGCCCGCCTTGTTGTATGGCTTGAAGAGGGGCAACAACAGATGCAAGAAAATAATTATTTTGAAAATCACACCGGTTGGGTGCTTAATCACTTTGGCTTCCATAGTAAGCTTGTTACAAAAATGATGAAGAGCCCAAGATTGCACAATAAACAGAATCCAAATATACCAACTGGGTTATCCTGAAAAACCAGAAATAATCACGAGGAATTGGGTGAACGAGGTTGGGCACCAGTTGCATCATAGCAACTGGCGCATGATACTCCAGGTGAATTTATCAATCAAGCACGAGAAGATTATATGATAAGCATCTTTAGGACTCCCGTAAGAGAGAAGGAAACGGTGGCAGGACCATGACGGCTGGCCACATTCAGACTAGATGGGAGACGATCAATAGCAAGCGGCCACAGGAAGATTTTAATTTTCAGGGGCAACTTGTCAGCCCAAAGATCCTTTAAGTAGGCCAATCTCGCTTATTGCTATAGTTTCACATAAATCAAGCTAACCAAAAACTTGTCCGAAGGGTCAAGGGACGATCCATGATCAAGGGATCTGCTGCTGTATTAAAATAAGTTGGGTGGTGCCCCAAGCGAAGGCGCAATTGCAGCTAGTAGCAGTTTTCCCTCGTTTAACGAACCGAGGTTTATCGAACCAGTAGGACTTTGAATCAACAACGAGGTGAATGTTGAAGATCTATGGCGCTTGACCTTCAACAGACGTGGACCTGCACACACTCAACCAAAATACTTTGCCCCCAACGGCGGAAAGGTTGTCAATCTTTCCGATCTCGCAGAAAACAAAGCGGTTAATTGTATGATGAAATATGAAAAGTGATCAGAGAAGTAATGATGATTAAAAGCAAGTAAATGAGGTTGTAAACAATGTAAAAAGATGGACCGGGGGCCATGGGTTCACTAGTGGAGTCTCTCAAATAAATAAAATATGCATGTGATGGGTGAACGAATTACAGCTAGGCAATTGACATGATCATGACACAAACCCAATTTAGCTATGACAAAAAGGACATGATAATATTTATGGAGGCATCACGACAAGGAACAAAGACCATTGAGTCCAACTGCGTCTTTGTCTAAAAAGTCCACCGTGGGATCGCTATCCAGCCTGTCACCCAACGGTATTAAGTTGCAAGCAACAGACAATTGCATTAAGTAAAGTGCATGAAGTAAGCAATACTAATATCAAAAGAGACATTACACCGCTGTTTTACCCTTAGTAGCAACAACACACCCTCGCCCTTAGACGTTTCTGTCACTCGTGCCCAGGAACAAAAGGGGGCATGAACCCACTATCTAGCATAAATACCCTCTCTTGGAGATACACACAATCACTTGGCCAAAGTAAATACGCACATCGAAGAGCATGCTAGAACATAAATTACTCATATAAGAATCATGCACAATCTGAACATAACTTCATAATCCATCGGATCCCAGCAAACACATCACATAGCATTACAATAATCAATCTTGATCATGTTAGGCAGCTCACAAGATCGTAAGACATGAAGCACAAGAGAGAGACTACCAACTAGCTACTGCCATGTACCCGTAGTCCAAGGTGAGACTACTCACAAATCATCCCGGACGAAGGCATGACGATGAAGAGCCCTCCGAGATCGATCTCCCCTCCGGCAGAGTGTCGGGATCAGCTTCAGATTGGACCCCGAACTAGGGTTTTCGGTGACGGCGCGTCGGGGTTGATTTTCTGGAAAATAATGGCCGCCTCGACGTTTTTAGAGTAAAAGGAAATTTATAGGCATCGGAGGGGGCCGAGGTGAGGTCCCACGGGCAGGGGCGGGCCCCACCCGCGGGTGACCCCCAGGCCGCGGTAGGGGGGCGCCTCTGCCCTGTGGGCCTCCCCTCTGGCTCTCCTTCGGACTGGTACTTCGTCGTGGCAAATAAAAATTCCCCGTAAATTTTCATCCAATTCCGAGAATATTTCCAGAAGTAAATTTCTGAAACAAAAAGACAGCAAAAACAGGGAACCCGCACTTGGCATCTTGTCAATAGGTTATTCC
Source organism: Puccinellia tenuiflora (assembly GCA_012064385.1). Taxonomy (NCBI): domain Eukaryota; kingdom Viridiplantae; phylum Streptophyta; class Magnoliopsida; order Poales; family Poaceae; genus Puccinellia; species Puccinellia tenuiflora. The sequence goes on from QRDG01000090.1 coordinate 610,417, forward strand.
GAAAAAATGCATAAAAACGATATAAATGACAGTAAAAACATGTGACAATATCACAAAACTAGCATGGATCACTCAAAATTTATAGATACATTTGAGACGTATCAGCATCCCAAAGCTTAACTCCTACTCGTCCTCGAGTAGGTAAGTGATAACAAATAATTTTTGATGAGACATGCGACCAACACATTCTTGATCAAGATAGTGATGCAAATCAAAGGATGTGAATGAAGAGATACAAAACAATTGTCTATAATTGATAGAAAGAAAGCAATGAATAAACAAGTTGAATTATCCAAGCAAAACCTTTCATAAATAGTATGTCAAAGACATGAAAACAATGCGATCAACACATTTGACTAATTCACAAGGATAATAATTCCATGACAAAAGTGTTTGAAATCAACACAAAGGAAGATGTAAGCATTAGCAAAGAGCTTCAACTTCCAACGGCTTATCTTATAGATAAAGTCAATATAAAGATTCATGTTTAATCTTGATAATGTAATATGCTCAACGTTACCCAGGGTCAATGCTAGATGTTTGCTTTTGTGGAGATAGAAGAAAAAAAGGGAAAACTGACTCAACATTAAAAGTAAAAGAAAGGCCCTTCGCAGAGGGAAGCAGGGATTAGTCATGTGCTAGAGCTTTTTAGTTTTTAAAACAGAAGTAAAATGATTTTGAGGTATGCATGCTTTCGTCAACGACTTCACAACACAGAAGCTATCTAGTCCCTCATGACAAGCAAGGTTTTTAGACTTGTGAGAGCAGCTGGTTCTTAGAAGAGCGAGTACGCTCTTCTTTCTCCTTGGTTTCACCACTGTCCAATGTTTGGGCTGATTTCTCAGATTTTCATTGCGCGGAGGAGAATTGTGAGTTATATTTATATTTTTGCTTAAGCTACTCTCGGGTTGATTCAAGTGAAGACGTAATCCATCAACACCGGGTGAAAGGGGGGGGGGGGGGAAATGACCTCGCTCGTCACAAGTTATATCTAGCTCTCTACTGCTCCCTCATGAGCTTAAAAACAGAGGCACAAAGAAGAAGTATTTTGAATTTTTAAAGGTAGCACATGACAAATTTACTTGGAATGGTAGGAAATACCATGCATAGGTAGATATGGTGGACTCAGCTGGCAAGAAAGTTTGGCTTTGGGGATTGGATGCACGAGTGAACCATACACTCAGTATAAATTTTTAGGCTTAGCAAAAAAAGGTGTTTGAAGCAAACATCTAACAATAACCGGTAACAGAACAACATAAGACATTTACCGGTCATAACCATAAAAACTCTACACCATCTCCCTTGTTGACCAAACAATTCTTTTGATGGAAAGATTAGCACTATGAATTAACAACTGTGAAAAACCACACAATTTCAAGCTTTCAACCATATTTCTTTACTAATCAATTCCACTCAAATAACAGCAAGTTTAAGCATTCAACTTAACATCTCAAAACAATTGAGAAGCATCAAGTATCCACACCATGATCTACAAAACTATGCAGGCTTTTCATTTTATTCTATCATCACACAAACAACATTTTGTCGCATTGACAATTTAGCAATTTTTCAACAACAACTCTCCAACAAGTATAAGTGAAGAACAAGAGAGTTTAACTTAACAACTAGCAGCTCTAAACAAGATAAAAGCTAAAAGCGAGAGCTTACTAGAAAACAGACAGTAGTTAAGAATACTCAAAAAGATATAAGCGAAGCAAATGAGTATTCAAACGAAAAAGCGGAGCGTGTCTCTCTCCCACGCAAATAAATCTAGGATCCAACAAAGATATGACTAGCAAACAAACTAACAAAACTGAAAGTAAAAAGACGCTCCAAGCATAGCACATAATATGTAAAGTGATAAAAACGAAGTTCAACGAAGATGACTGAAAGAGCATGGTTTCCCCCATATGTTGTTTTGGTAATTAATGACAATCTCTATGGACTAATGTGTGCTTTGAGTTATATTTGCAGTGTTGGCCCGTATGGAATGCTTGAACTCCATATATTGGAGTCGAAGCTAAAAGAAGAAGATTATATGTTGATCAAGGCTAAGTGCAAGTTGATCAACATACAAGATAAGGGCAAGTGAAGATATGCGAAAGAGTGTCTCTCCCATATTGGTGTATGGGGGAGCAATATGCGAGGCTTCACCGAGCGAAGCGTAATCAAGAAAGGTGATCCACTTGAGAGGAGATCAAGATCGTCATCATCTAGCTCAAGTGAATGCGCAAGGCAAAGGTATGATCTTGATAGGTTTCTATTTTACCGGTCTCGCGGTGTAGTTGGGAGACCGGGTTTTAGGATAGGTAACCGGACTATCAAGAGGGGCTCTCAAGTGAGCTTTAGCGTATCGGTCGTAGAGGAGCTCAAACCTTTGCATCATTGGCATCATCTTTATTTGGTTCTTATTTGTCTCTTATCACGATGTGGTTCTGGTGCTTGTCGTGCTTGTCATGACAAGGCCAAGCTCATCGAAACGGTTTTCATATGCGTCTTCCATTGCGTTTTCGATATAGAAATATTGTCGGTTTGTCCTTGAGAAATTATCCACACATACATGTGTTGAGAATTTATCTCTTAATTGCTTTCAAATATTTCCAAGGATAGCTACTATCATCCTCTTTTCCAACAAAATTGGTTTCACCTCTCCGAACTTCATTGCAAAAGATATGACGGTTCCGGTTTGCAAGAAAGAGGTTTAACCTTTCCTCATTTGTTAATAATATCTTGTTGAACAATATGTTTTTCTGCATAATCTTGTAGTGCTTGTTGTGGTGATTCCAACGAGTCCAAGATTATCGAAAACGGAGTCCGGATACAAAAGTTATTGCATTTNGGGCATCAAGACGTTTTCTGGCACCGTTGCCGGGGATCCTAGCTTTATTGGTAAGACAACTTGATATCATTCATTTGCTGCACTTGCTTGTTCCTAACCATGGGAAAGGAAAAGACTACTCCTAAGGAAGTGAGGCCTTCCACTACTCGAGGAGGTAAGGACTTGCTAAGTAGGAAAAACTTTTCACCTGATGTTGCTTCTGCTGTTGTTCCTAAGAAAAAGGGAAAAATTGTTTCTAGTTCACCATTGTCTAAAATGTCTAATAGTAATGAAAATGATTTAACATGTGGTAACATAGACAAATAAGTGGGACTTGAAACACCTGAAGTTCCTGAAATATCTGAATTAATTGAAACACCTGAGAATCCTGAATCTTCTATTTATAAAAATGTGGAATCTGAACTAGAAGATAGGGAATATTGTGATGATATGGAAACTTTTTCTGAGAAAGAGAAAGAGGATGCTATTATTAAGGCTTTCATGAGTCCGGATTATGATGAAATGGACAAACTTGCTAGCTACATAAATTCTCCTCTTGATGACTTTTTCCCTGTTACTGATAAAATGAATGGTTCAGCTATTAAAATCTATACCTAATAATAAAGGAAGAGTTGTTTCTCCCAAAATTTTCGTCCAACATTGAAATTGCCCCTGAAGTTGTGAGAAAATTACCCACCACTGCCATTGCCATCGGTAAATAAAAAACGGTTCGAATTTTTCCCCTGTCCCGTCCGTGTGGTCCGAGATATCCCACACGTACCATGAGCCAAACCCGACGAATTTAGTTTCGTCCGTCCGTCACAAAACTTGCGACCCGGATCCCGGCAGCGCCTCCAGCACGAGCTCCCATCCTTTAGGCAGCTAGCGCGGCAAGAACAACCATGACTGGCGGAGCAGGCCGAGCGACGAAGGAGCTGGAGGACAAGGGCGCAACCGCGCAAGCGACACGCGAGGAGCAATGGAAAAAATCCCAATTCCCCTTTTTGCCTACAGGACTACGCCCCCGACCTTCCTAGCCACTGCCGATTGATTCGTCTCGCGTCCACCGCATCTGGCGCGTCGCCTTGGGGAGGAACAGCCCATCAGCTTCTAATCCGGCGAATTGCCTCCGCGAGCATAATTGCGAGAACCTCCTTCGACGAGTCACCTCCATGCCGTGGGAGTGGCAGATCTTCCTCTGGCGCGTTGCCTCCGCACGCAGCAGCTTGCTCTGTAGGTGTTTTTTTTTGTTTTTGGGAAAGCTGCTCTATAGGTGCCAGCAGAACGAGGAATGGCTGCTCTTTATTTTAGAACAGAAAACGGCTGCCCTTGAGTGCTAGCAAAACGGGAAGCAGTAGAACTAGGATATCCTTCTCTTTTTAAAAGAACGACGAGTAGCTAGCTCGTGGGTGCTAGCTGCGCTATATACGGTAGTTGAATTTAAATACAAATATCTTGATGCTGCTGAATTTAAATACTGCATTTTCCTTTTTAAGATTTCAGAATAACTAAAATATAAATTAAACTATGTAAATTTAATAATTTGTATTATTTTATTTAAATTGCACTTTAATATTTATGTTACGAGCCGATATTGTCAAATAAGTAGATGTTGAAAATTGGTTGTAAATGAAAATTTGATTTAGACAATTTTAAAGGTGTATAAAAAGGAGACGTTCCTGGTCGATTATTGCATCAGCTTTATGTTCCTACCTTATGGGTAGAAGCCGGCCTCACCGGTATCCAACCTTGGTTCACGACAATTCACATTTACTGTAGTGACGTAGGGGTGTTGTGCTAAATGTGGATTGTGCCACTTTTTCATATAAGAGGATTTTTTCTCCGTTGCAACGCACGGGCATATTTGCTAGTTAATGATAAAGACTATGAGTTTAATATTAATCCTGAATTCATTAAAAGGGTTGAGAAGTCTAAGTTTTATGGGAGAGAGGATGAGTTTCCTTTCGATCACGTTGCTGATTTGCATGAATTATCTGAGTTAATTGGGAAAGGTGAAATTAACCAACGCTACCATTTCTTGAAATTGTTTTCTTTTTCTTTGGGAGGAAGTGCTAAAACTTGGTATAATTGTTTAGAACCTGGATGTATTACTAGCAAGGAAGAATGTTTGCGGATGTTCTTTGATAAGTACTTCCCTGCTAATAAAATTCATGGTCTAATTCTTGAGATTACTAATTTTTCACAGAAAGAGAAGGAGGATTTACCCAAGCTTGGGGGAGGTATGATAAGATGGTTAGGAAATGTCCTACCCATGGCCTCAAAGAGAATCAAATACTTGATATATTCTACAATGGATTAACTGAAAACACCAGAGCCTATCTTGATAGTATTGCAGGTAATGTTTTCAGGGAAAGGACCGTGATGAAGCAACTGAGCTATTGCGAACTATCTCAAAGAATATGATGATTGGAACACTGATGAGATATTTTCAGAGAAAAAAGGAGGTATACTCAAACTGAACAATGAGGCAATGAAAGTAGCCTCAAAGGACATTAAAGAGAAGGGAATTAAAACCTCTC